>JAVLUX010000067.1:1030000-1075000 GCA_032164185.1 Moxostoma hubbsi
TCCAGCCCTCTGTCAATCACAGCCACGGGACCAATCAGAGGCAGAGTTGAGGAGGTCACAGGACTGGCGTCTTTCTTGCTGCTGTTAACAGTCCTAAAACATAGGAAAGAAATGTCACAAATGACAACTGTTAAATGAATTGTCTCCAAGACAGCAATGGGATTAAATGGACAACAGATGGAGATTCTTACTGAAGTCTCTTGCTTTTTAGAAGTATCTCCTGAAAAATAAATAAATGCATCTCCTCAAATTGTGCTCAAATTTGCTACCAAGATTCAATTTGAACATTTCTCATCAAATTCTCCCAAGAGCAAATGACCCGAGTTATGCAATCCACATCCATTTTACAGCTCTACGCTCCTACCGTCTGCCAACAGTCGACTTTTCATTTCTCCTAAAGAATTGTAGGAAACATCTGAGAAGAGTTGATTCTTCAATGTAAATGATAACTGCTGCTATAAAAGAGCAACCTCTGAGCAATAACATGTTCCTCTTTGTTTAAGCAGAGACATGTTGCCATGTTGAAGGACATGTCTTCCAATTCTGATTCGTCAAATCGTTTCACTGATAAAACCCAATGAATGAATAATGTCTTGCCCCATATCTTGTGAACGCAAAGTCCAAACTTAATTAAACTTGGTACACAAAGATATAAGGCCACTGCAAGGAAACGCACCAAATTTGATCAAATTTCACCAATAGGGGGCGCTAGAAAACACAATGTTTCCTCTATAACTGATTGAGAAAGTTGGAATTTGAAACAAGGCAGATGGCAGTGAAGAGGAGAAAAATCACATCAAACGTTCTCCATTCTCACGGCAACACTGTGTCTTATACAGGAGCAATGCAATAAAGTGACAAGCGATAAAAATCACTTGAGTGTTTGTCTAAATAAGCCTCAACAACGACAAGTAGTGTCCAACAAGGTCACTTGGTTTACATTTTTTTGGTGTCACATTGGCTAGCTCCAAGCACCAAAAATCCTGCTCTACTTAGCTGTATAGTCAACATCAAATAACATCAGAATGTGCCCTATCACATCAAAGACTGGCTGAGAAAAAGCTGATCAATGAAATATCAATAAGAACTCAATTAAGTCTCCCGGAGTTATAAAAGAGCAACCTCTGAGCAATAACATGTTCCTCTGTGTTTAAGATAGCTTTTTGATGCTAACGAGGAGAGGAACCCAAAGTCCAAACTTTTTTGATTACAAATTAACCAACAAAATCATTCATTCATAATTAAAATAATATTATCCATGTAAGGTATTCCATTGGTACAATCTCTATTAGTATTTCTGCCCTTCACAGAAGGGACCCCATCAGTAGTCCGCAGCAAGGGAATGTTCTTCCATGCAGCAAAGGTCATGATATTATAGAGACTTCTGTTGGCTATAGATGTTATCTGACTGCTAGGCAGGCCTAATAATAATGACATGGGGTTTAATTCTACGTTTACATTCAGAATCTTTCACATTTCACATACAGTGTTGCTCCAGTCTCTTTGTAATTTATGGCATGACCATAAACAATGACTCAGAGTACCAGTTGCAGTCTTACATGTAAGACAAAGGAGAAAAAAGGAATTAAGATTACAGACCGATACTGATTTAGCATATTCCCAAACCTCATCCCACGTTTCATCATCAATTGTAATGGATAATTCCCTTTCCCATGTCCTCCTGGTACCCTGTGTGTCCATACCAGTCGTACAGCATAAGGTATTATAAATTTGGCTAATTGACACTCTCATGTATTTGGTAAAGCATTCGCTCCATAGACGATCTTTCACAGTTATCTTAACTTACTCTTTAGTATATAATGCCTCATTTGTAGAAATCTGAACAATTCAGTTTTTAGGAGTTTATATTTAATCAACCATCTGTTGAAATGACATTAGGTTATTGCCAAGTCCTTGGGAGGCCTTTACCTGAGAGTCCTTAAACATCTCAAGGAACGGGTCTACTAATGGCACTTTTCCACGGTTCGACTCGCATTACTTTTCTGAGCTTGCTTTTCCACTGCAGTTTAGTGCCGCCTCAACCTCGTTTATAGGCCGATCATCATAATTGCGTCGCCCAATCCAGCTCTCGTTGAATCCTCTCCTTGACTACTAACGAGTGGACCGTCTGCACCTCGTTTATTGACCACGGCGTGGTTTTGCACAAAGCCACTGCTTTTTACAATTCGAATGTTGCATGAACAAATGATACTGCTATCGCTGTTGCTAACTAGCGGGTTGATGTCCCGTGTCGCAAATCCAGTGACGCTGGTAGTGACGATTCTCTGTGACCAATCAGTGATCTGCAGGATTTTGATGCCACATTTAGTATCGGCTCGGCTCGCTTGGAACCTCGATGAGGTGGTCCTAAAAAAAGGTACCAGGTACCAGGTACTATCCACAGTGGAAAACCCCCAAAAAGTGAGCAGAGTCGAGTTGAACCGTGCGGTGGAAAACACCCATAACACGTCATGAAACTCCTTTTAGAACTCGCTACCAAGTCCATCGGGCCCAGGGGAGATCCACTCTGTAACATCTTTACGGCATTCAACACCTCCTCTCATGTAATAGGGATGTTTGCTCATCTGTGATTGTTGGCAGATCGACATCAGAGAAAAAGTCATCAGTTCTTAAAAGACTCATTAGTCCCTCCATTATTGTATAACCGATTACCCTCATTGTCAGTTAGATGTGATGTATTGAGATACCGATCTCTTTTCAGTACGATACGCCAAGTACTTTCCTGGATTGTCTCCATGCTCATAATACTTCTGCTTTACAAATCACATTTTATTTCTCAGCATCTTGTGTCAAGAGAGAATCCAGGGTGGATCTAAGAGAAGTATAACATAAGGCAAGGAGTTTTAAAATATACTTCCTCTTTCATCCCAAGGTCTTTCTCTAATACTTGTTGTTTTTCTTGTTTTTTCTGTCTCTTATTAGCAGAAGATGAAATGATTAATCTTCTGGCATAAGCCTTACAAGACTCCCGCAAAAGAGAGGGATCATCTGTAGATCTTTGATTGACAGAAATAAGTACTTAAACTCAGTTCTGAAGCAAGATGTAAATATGTAATCTCTCAGAATAGTAGAATTTAACCTCTAGAAAAAAAATCTAGAAATACTTTGGTGGTAAAATCTGACGGATGTGCTGGAGGGAAATGCACATTGATTATAGAAATTCCCTGTCCCTGAAGAACACCTTTATTCATTCACCCATGTTTGTCTTTTAAATAAGTTTCTTATTTCTCTATTTTGGTGCTAATGATCAATGAACCTGATCCAATTTAAGGCACCCAGCTTTAGAGGTTAACTGACGGTAATCAGGGATCCACTTTTCAAAGAATTTAACTGGGTCCTCAGTCCCTTCGATTGTTAATGTGATCTGCCATATCCCACACGTTTCTTCAAGGCCGCAGGTTTTGCCTCCATGGATGTCATTGCGGTCTCTACGGCAACGATCCTCTCTTCTGCATCACCAATGCGCTGACCCATCACCTGAAGCTGGGCTGTTTAGTCATATATTGCTTCCAGGACTGAACTTATTTTAGTGTCTATAGTAACCGGATATTTTCAGACATCTTTGCCATTGCTAGTAAAAGTTTGTTTTGAATTCAGTGAGAGTATTGGTACAGGTCTCCATGCTAACTGGCACAGTCCAATGAAAAGTTCCAATTTTGTCACATTTTTTGTTTTCCTGTGCTTACTACTAGACGTTTTTGTTTTTGTTCAAGAAATCAGCCCTGTTGACAAACCAGCAGGCAATGAAATGGATAAATAAATGAATATTATTAGAGCTCAATTGAGTTGTGTCCAAATTCTACGATGCCATCTTTCCCACCCCCCCAAAGTCCAAACTTAATTTAACTTGGTACACATAGATATAGTGACATACCAAAGAAGCGCACCAAATTTGACCAAATTCCGCCAATAGGGGGCAATACAATTAAAACCGTTTAATTGAGGAAGTTGGAATTTGAGTGAATTTGGCAGTGAAGAGGAGAACAAACTCACATCACACTGAGTGTTTGTCTAAACTAGACTTAATGACAAGTAGTGTACAACAAAGTTGCTTGGTTTAAATGTTTTGGTGTCACATTGGCTAGCTCCAACCACAGTGAAATCAGAGACAAAAAGTTGATGCTTAAATGAATCATCACTAAGAACTCCATTAAGTCTCCTGAGCTTTAAAACAGCAATCTCTGAGCAACAACATAACATGATAATGTTCCTCTGGGTTTATTGAAGTTAGTTTTATGATACTTTGATGAGGAGAGACTCACATGCCGTGCCGAAGAACATGTCTCTCCCATTCTGTGCTGAGTGTGAACGTTCGGCCACAGAACTCGCATGGATAGCGTTTTACGCCGCTGCTGACCGGAGACTCCAGAACCGGAGCACCTGCGTCACCATGACACACAGATATCAAATATGACAATCCAGCAACACTAATGCCTGACAGAACACAAGCACTCTATCAAGACAAAGATGTGGCCTAAAGGAGCAACTACAGGCATAAAGAATGTCGACTATTCAACAACCAAACTTTCAAAATGATGCACATCATGTTTCTCAAGATCCACAGTAAAGAGAAGTTTGTGCTTGTTACCTATCTCCTCCTGTCTGTCGCTCGTCTCTTCCTGTTTGTCACTCATCTCTTCCTGTTTGATCTCATCAACCCTTTCTTCCTCTTCCATCAGCCCCTCTTCCTCTTCCTCCTCAACAGTGTCGGCTTCCTCATTCATCCTCTCCTTCATTAGCTCCAGCTGATCCAGGTTCACCCGCCCCACCAGTTCAAAGTTTCGCAGCACCTGCAGCATGATCGGTTTAAGTGAGGTCAGGTGAGGCGTGTTCAGTGACTTCATTGGTTCATGGCAATAGCAGTGATCTCTGATATCTTTAAACCATGTTCAGTTCTAACCTGAGACTACATGCTTCTCAATACTCTCATTGAGGCTTCCTAAATAGATGATTCCAGCACTGAATACTAATGGAAATTATATGTTTATAGGATCTAAAGTATGGATGCAATATTGTGCTTATTTAAATCATTTTGTTGTTTCAAACTAAACTTTTCAATTCTTTTAATTTAAGGTTGGAGCTGTAATTCTGACCTTGTGCTCCTGTTGCAGGTGTATCTCGAGTTCATGCAGGAGTTTGCTGTCGTAGTAACAGAGCTGACACTGATACGGCTTCAGTTCTTCGTGTTTGTGGATGTGCTGTTGAAGGTTCTGCTCGCTGGAACACGTGAAGGTGCATTTATGACAGCGGAACACCACGCCCTCCAGATGACGCGAGAGCTTTGAGCGAGACACTTCTAGAGGCACCACACGCTCCTCTGCAACACAGACACATAGAGAGTGAGACAGGAATTCATTGTCCATTGAAAATAATTCAGATTCATCAAACCATTTCACAGATATACATCAATGACAATTTTGAGAGTGTTTTACAAAGACGTCTTGTTCAATATCTTGTAAACACAAAGACCAAACTTAATGAAACTTGGTACACTTAGTTATAAGGACATTCCAAGGAAGTGCACCAATTTTTATAAAATTCCACCAATAGGGGGCGCTACAACTAAAGACCATTTTTTTTTTAACTCTGTAACTGTTCGATTGAGGAAGTTAAAACAGGGTTCCACTTTTTTCATGACACAGGTTTAATTACATTTTAATATCAAAATGGTTTCTAGACTAATTTATTAAAACTTTAATCAAATGTTTGATAATGTAATTTTTTGAACAGAACTTTGCATTATTGTTTATTAAATAAATGCTTTTATACAAACTCCTCACAGCACAATCCAAAACAACTCTGAAGATAGTTTTGTTCCAATGAAATGTTGCACTAAATTAAATCACAAATGTGAGAAATTGCTTTAATAAATTATTATGATCACTATTTAATTACAGTAAACATTACATTACTAAACAGCAGTAATATAACTTTTTTCCCATTTCGCGTCTTTTTAAATTGAGCTTTTATTTTGGTGTTTGTGTGCTTTTGTTGGTAGTTTCCCGCCTCAAGATGAACAGTTTGCTACATGACCCAGTGTGATTATTGATTAGATTAAATAAATATATAATCTGCATGTGCTGCACGCTTCAGAGAGCTCCGCTTCACACATTCATTTTGAAGTGAGCAGCACATGCAGACTTTTTATAGTTTTTCAATTAAATCAGAGGCTTTTGCGATTGAATAATCACACTAGGATATATCACGGTTTTAATTTGATTAACTGTGCGTCTGAAAATGTAAATCTCATCCCAAATATGTCAAGTTCCGTGACATTCCGCGTTTTATGGCTAATGCCATTTTGGTGTCCGGATGCGGTGATTATGACCATGCTTGCTGCGCCGCGTGAATCATAGCGCCCTACATGTGCTAGCCGCGGTATAAGCGGCTTCGTTCATGACAGTCAACTGTTGATGTTGTTTCACAATACGCAGCCGCTGACGGTGACAAACGATACGAATGTGTATTTGACACCTATCCCAAGTCCCGATCGCTAACATGTTTTGGGGTTGATGCGATTATTCACCTCTGTGCAGGATGATGTGGTCGATCATGCTACTCTTGTGTTTGGTGTGATACAGACAGAACGGACAGCGCAGATCTTTGGCAGTCTCCTCAGGGGTGCTGATGTGACCGCTCTCAACATGCAGCGTGAACGTAGACCTGAGGAATCAAACATTAAATAATTGCTGGACCTGCTGAATATTTCACATCCAAATCAGCAAGAAGAACAGCCCATTAAAACCTGGCACAGAAAATTAATTTTCTATTTGAGTCTGAATTTAATTAATTTTTTTGTTAACTCTGACTGCTCACGTCAGGATGGCCGTTCGCTCCATTCTTACTTGTAGCAGGTGAAGAATGAGCAATCTTTGCATTTGAAGAGCTTCTTTCCTCCATGTCGGTCGCGGTAATGTCTTCGCAGACTCTGCATGTATCCAGAGCTGAACTCACAGAACTCACAGGTGAGGATGACATCGGGTCGAGCCTGAGGAACCGCAGCCTCTGCAGCTAGCGCTAGCGGAGAAGCAGACGATGGACTGGCACTTGCTGACGCCTGCTGATAGTGACTCATCTGCTGCTGAACGTCTGTTGGCTCCAGATACCCCGCAGACTCTGAGACAACACAAGACAATCTGACCATTAAACATTTTGCACCCCATTTACACCTGCAGAACTTGTGCTCAGATCACCTAAAATGCATCTGAATACCAGGTATAAACAGTCTAACAGTCTCAACTCAAACGAGTCTTCTCATCATCCAGATTCGCAGGTAAGAGTTCACCAAACTTTAATTTTGCACTAAGCGGAAAGCAATGTTTCACACATTAGCTTGTGTACAGTACCTGTAAGAGTAGTGAGACCACAGCATAATGCAAGTAAAACCCATTTAAAAACAACTGGATTAGGCGGTGTTATGATCTGGGGTTACTTCAATCGGTCAGGTCTAACTCAGCAACTTTATGCGGCAATAAAATGAAGTCAGCTGACTACTGAATGTGCTGAATGACCAGGTTATCCCATAAATTGATTTTTTCTTCCCTGATGGCAGAGGCATATTCCAGGACAACAATGCCAAGATTCATCGGGCTCAGGGAGCATGAGGAATCATTTTCACACATGAATTGGCCACCAAAGAGTCCTGACCTTAACCCCATTGAAAGTCTTTGGGATGTGCTGAAGAAGGCTTTAAGGAGTGTTTCAACTATCCCATCATCGATACAAGATCTCAGCCAAACATTAATGCAACTCTTATGGAAATAAATGTTACGTAAATGTTGCATAAGGTTGTTGAAACAATGCCATGATGAATGCATGCTGTAATCAAAGCTTTTTGGCCAGGCAGTGTATTCTTGTAATCAGTAAAAACATCAATCTCATCAAATATTCATGTGTTATATGTTGTTGGAAAGATCTTAAAGAGTAAAATACAACCAGACTATCTGTTTTACTCTCAGACAAAAATATAGCGAGTAACAGCTAAATATATGTCTTTGACAATTATGTTGGTGTTGCTTATATGCCGCGTTATCAGTTATAACTTCACTATAAATGAAACATAACAATAAAACACAATATCACATATCGAGAGTCAGTGATTATCTTTCAAACGAGTCCACACACAAGATAATCAGATGTATAGATCATTAGATAATCCACATGAAGCACAATGTTACATATGACCACCAGGAGATGGCGCCAAATACATGACACAGACTCAATGATGACTCAAATGACACAGAATGAAACTCATTCTGTGAAATCTCATGACTAAAATCATGTCTGCATGCTATGCAAACCTTTAGTCATTGTTGTGTTTGCATGTGTAATTAGTTCTTATGTACAATTATTATCTTTTATTTGTTTGGAGATGTTTTTGGACACTAGGATCAATTATATTTGTAACGTTGTAACTTTTGATTGCTTTGTCGTATCAACACAAACTTTCTCTCAGATACAGTTGACATGATTGGAAACAAAACAAAAGCACTTTTTCAGAGCCGCTTTATTTACGCCCAGAGATATATAATGTCAAATATGAAAATTAAGAAAAGTACATTTTTGACTCAGTTTCCTAGGCTGAGAGTCTCAAAATATATCTTAATCTATGTCATTAAAAAGAAAAGTTTTCTTTACAATGATATCAAACACTTGACTTGTGATGTTGAAATAAGAATGAAGTGATCAGACATTGATGGCCTTCAGACCTTTAACCCCAGTGTGTGGTCTTACCGTTGCACTGTGGGTCGGAGGGCGTTTCTTCATCGTTGTGTTCGTCGTTTGGGCGTGTTGAGTGCTGCACGGCTCCAGCTCCGAGTCTGGGCAGCGTGAGCGGCTCGCTGTGTTCTCGCAGCGAGTGCTCCTTCAGCTGAGTGATGGTGGCGGCGGTGAATGCACACGAGATACACTTATACGTGTGTTCACCTGCAAAACACAAGACTTTCACGTCATCTGGAACATTTCATTATTAAACAGAGAATTCTGCATCAAATAAACACCTTCATTTAACTATCCCGCTCAGAATAACAGCATCTGTCTGCAGCTTGATTTTACAGTCTGATGTAACTCTTTTCATCCATCACATGGACACGATCAGTTACTAATTCCATCCTGTTTGTCTTCAAAGAGCACAGGAGAGAGGGCTGATGGGTAATGCAGAGCGCAGATCGGAGGGCGACACTTGATTCCTAGCCCTTGACTGATTTTCACACTCCAGTAAAGAGTCGTGTTTAATAGAATATCTGTGTATCGGATACTAACACCGGATACTCGTTATGCGTCATGTTACGTCAAATGCAAATCGCTCCTATTATAATCAATTGTGGCGTGTACATTGGAAGCGTCCGTTGCCAAGCATCGCAACAGTGGACGGATAGCCCGTTATTATCCCATCCATCTCAAATTAAATCATTTTACTTACCAAATATTATACGTGCAAGTCTTTTTGATATCGGCCTGGATGAAGGAATGCCAATTTCAGCTCAACTTTGCCAAGACAGAACTCACAAGCTCACTATTCATCTTGGTACAACTACACTTCTTGTTTTTTTCTTTTTAATTTTTACTATGTAAAGCACTTTGAATTACCATTGTGTATGAAATGTGCTATATAAATAAACTTGCCTTGCCTTGCCTTGCACTAATGACAACTAGGACAGCTCGGAACCTGGGAGCGGTGGCGGATGACCAGCTTCACTTCACTGCCCACATCTCATCAACCGCCCGGTCTTGCAGGTATGCGCTTTACAACATCAGGAAAATCAGACCTTTCCTGTCTAATTATGCTGCGCAGCTCCTGGTCCAAGGTCTGGTCATCACAAGAATGGACTACTGCAATGCTCTGTTGGCCAGCCTCCTAGCTAGAAAGATAAAGCCGCTGCAGATGGTCCAAAACACAGCAAAGCGTCTGGAGTGGTGGTGGCGTAGTGGTCTAAAGCACATAACTGGTAATCAGAAGGTTGCTGGTTTGATCCCCACAGTCACCACCATTGTGTCCTTGAGTAAGACACTTAACTCCAGGTTGCTCCGGGGGGGGGGATTGTCCCTGTAATAAGGGCTCTGTAAGTCTCTTTGCATAAAAGCGTCTGCCAAATGCATAAATGTGGTCTTCAATCAACCAAAGATGGCTCACGTAACACCCCCACTTTTAACTTCATTGGCTACCTGTAGCTGCCGCATTAGGACAACCCATGGAACAGCACCCTCTTCAGCTCAGTCCTCCAGGTCTATGTCCTCAAGTGCTGCCTGGTGGTCTCATTGCAAGGAGGAACAAAGTCACTTCATTCACTTTCTCTGTTTCTCTGGGGTGGAATAATCCAACCTCCACTTGATCTGCTGTAACCATCTCAACATTTAAGAACACATCTCTTCCCAGAGCACCTAACGAGTCCAAACTAATTGCACTTACTATTTCATATTTAATAATAATAATAATAAAAACCCTTTCCTTTTCTGTCTCTTTCTTCTGCGCTAGCTTCTATACTACTCTTGGAACTTGGGAGTGTGTTCCTGCAGATATTGTTGACTTTTGTAGGACAAGTTCCTCATTTCTAAGTCACTTTCAAGGGTTACAAGTGTCTGCCAAAAGACTAAATGTAAATGTTTCTAGCCTACTCATTTATTCACCTTTAGTTTTTAGCAACAATAACATTATAATAATAATAATGATATAATATAAGTAAATGTGTACAGCGGTGGACTTCTATTGAAAATAACACAGGTGTGTGTGTTTACCTGCATGTGTTTTGTGCAGGTGGCTCTTGAGTCGGTTCAGGTATGATGATTTAAAGGGACAGAACTTGCATCGGAAGGGCTTCTGATGTCCGTGATGAGACTGAACGTGACGATCCAAACTAAACAGGAAACACAACAGACACATGAATGAATGTCAATTAAACATTTGAATAAAAAACTAAAATGAACAGATTGAGTGAGGTCCACCATCAGATCCATGCTGGCTATTGATTCAGATTTCCAGATTTGAAGAAATTCTCCCTCAGCTAATGCTGTAAATTATACAGGGAACCGTCTAACTTGGTGCATTACAAATATATTAATATAAAGAATTAACAACAGGGCCTAAACTATGCAGATCTTTAATAGATAGATTTAGGAATTTTAAGAATCTATAGACTGTCAAAATGAAGATCACGATTAATTGGAAAACAATCCATATTTCCCCCAGCCCTAATCAGATCCAGCTTCAACTGATGTCACGTCACCAATGTCTCATTCTGCTCTTATAAGCTTTACAGATGCTTGTCAGCTAAATAGAGTAAAATCTTGAAAATCTCTTTATTTATTGCATTATATATTTATAGCTATATAATCAGTCAAAGGTACAGTGCCCTCCACCAATATTGGCCCCCTCTAATTAAATACTTTGTGCAACCTTCCTCTGCCAAGATAACAGAGTCTTCTCCTTTAATGCATCATGAGGTTGGAGAACACATGGCAAGAGATCGGAGATCAGTCCTCCATACAGTATCTCTCCAGATCTTTTCAATTCTGTGGTCCACGCTGGTGGATTCTCCTCTTCAGTTCACCCCACAGGTTCTCTTTGGGGTTCAGATTAGGGAAGAACATTGATTTTGTGGTCAGTAAATCATTCTGTGTTGATTTTGATGTTTGTTTTGGATCACTGTCCTGCTGGAAGATCCAACCATGGCCCATTTCAAGCTTTCTGGCAGTCAGGTTTAGATTTTTTATCTGTTGGTATACGATAGAGTCCATGATGCCATGTATCCAAGCAGCCCACAACATTAAAGATCCACCACTATATTTGAACATGGGTATGGGGTACTTTTCCATATGGCTACCTCTCTGTGTGTGCCAAACCCTTCTCTGGTGTTTACTGCCAAAAAACTCTATTTTTGCTTCGTCTGACCCTAGAACCGGTCGCATTTGAAGTTCCAGTAGTGTCTGGCAAACTGAAGATGCTTGAGTTGTTGAATGAGAGCAGAGTCTCCCAAACATCTTGTGGTGATGTAGGTGACGTCTGCCTGTAGTTTTGAAGACTTTCTGATCCCCAGACACAACTAATTTCTGCAGTTCTCCCGCTGTGATCCTTTGAGAATTTTTGCCCCCTTGAACCATCCTCCTCACCATAAGTGGAGACAATATAGACACACGTCCTCTTGCAGGCCGATTCATAACATCTCCAGTTGACTGGAACTTCTTATTGCCATGATGGTGAAAATGGGTATTTTCATGAAATTGAAAATGGGACTGTGCTTGAATGGGACTGTACTATAAATATAGTGCTTATAAGAGTAAGTACATGAATTATGGACCTCCATGACTTGAGAACACATTTTCCTCCTGTGTAATATATGTTTGGTTTAAAAAATGATTGATATTAGGAAATAAACAGGATTATAGATATAATAGGCTCATCATCTTTTAAAAGGGGGAGAAAAAACTTTGTGTGATGCCCTTTTATTTGACGACCATAAAAAAACTATGCAAGAAAAAAAGAAAATGCGAGGTAGGCTACTTACAGTATTAACTACAGGTGTTGGGTCGCCACTTGATGTCCAATTTAAAATCTGGGTCATGAAACAAAACCAGTTGAGAACCACTGGTGTAAAGTGTGTCTATGTGACAAGGGCTTGATTATGTCATCCAAATAGGAAGGTAATTGCAGAGGTGGTGATAGAATAACCTGCACTGATAAATCATTTACAATAAGACCAGGAATATGTGCTTAAGTTTATTTTGATTTCCCTTTGATTTTAAGAAATAATATCATCTGTAAAATATTCATTAACAATCATTAGGTGTGCTGTGTGTGGACACGGGTTTGTAGGTCTCTCTGTCGCTCTTTCAGATTTGTGATGTTTGAATGATTCCACAAGGACAGCGAATAAATCAGCGCATTAGAGAGACGTCTCATGATTACCCTGAACCAGAGAATGACTGTTTTTATCCCTGTTCCCGTGTGGCACATGAATACAGACACTTTCTGGGTCACAGAACATCCAGTGAAGACGCGTTTACTCCAGGGACCCAAACAAAAGATCCCGCGCTTCAAACGACACTAACTGCTCTGTCAAAATATCTCTCAGGAAGTAGATGAGACTGCTTGACTGCTTGGCGATTGTACATATATCTGTATATTAGACTGTATATAATTTCCCGCAGGATTTTTCAGTACTCGTATCCAATCTAAACATCTAATGGAGTTTATTTCTTCACCAGTCACCTTTGTCTTCCTTGCTGGGGCCTTTAAGGCACGATTTTCTCCACAGCTTCTTTGAAAGAACAGGTTTTGTGAAAAGTACTATATAAAGTACTACGATTCACCTCGGGTTTTTATAGTCTGTCATTGAAGGAGCTTTTTACGTTCCACTAAGTACTATTTATTGTCTAGTTCTTTAGAAAATCATGTGCTAGCCAATCAAGGTGCTATATGCAATATTGTTACTGTACTAATGTCATTATAGAATTAGGAAACATGCTAAGTTGAAATACTGGCTTCTCCGATAGCAATGCTACAGTCAGTATATTCTACTTTGATGTTTCCATTCCGGGCAGGAATTTCTGTTTATGTTTTGGCCTGTGTGACCCCGCCCACTTCTCACTCGCCAATAATGTATCGACACCGCCGGGTTGCCAGATTTAAACAAGTCTGCATGCAAACAACACTGCACGCTGCAGTCATGGAAGCCAGCAAACGAACTGGATCAGAGATAACTGATTCCACCCAACCTAAAAAGTCAGTTTCGCTCGTTCCACCCCCCCCCCCCATAGGGTCACTGGGAAACAAGAATGCACATGATGATCTGCCATTATTTTGTAGAGGGGGGACTTTTTGCCAAATGATTTTGGAGCAAAACTAGAGGTTAAAATACTTGTTGCATTATACGCCAATGGTGTGTGTCAAAAAGTGGGGGGAAAAAAAAGCACTTTTTTTTTTGTGCTGTTGTTCCACAGTTGGAGTGCCTATAAATCCAGAAGTTTTCCAGATTACAAAAGTATCAATAATAGTGTATTTTTGGACTCAAGTGGTCTTGAATAAACATAGGTACAGTTCTAGTTTAAAAAATATCTGTACTTAAGACTGTTTTTTTGTTGGACAAGAAAAGATAGCTTCATACCACGTCACCCACATTTAATTTTCGACCATTGAAAATGGCCCATTGAGAGCCCCATATCTCTGGGACTGAACCATATAGGGTCTTAACAATTACAATACAAAAAAGAAAGTTTGTTCTGAACCAGAATCTAAAATGATATAAAGATATCTTTAAAACATCTGGAGTTATAGATACTCCAACTTTGGAAAAAAGAACACAAAAAAAGTGTTTTTTCCCATTTTTGGACTCTCACCATTGGCGTATAATGCAACAAGAGCTGCTGAAGTCAACTGATTTGAGTAAAAGATCGACCAATCTCTGTGTAAATATAAAATCATGATGCTGACACCTTTCAAAAGAGATTTTGTTCACCTGTAGATTTGCTCCAAAATCATTGGTGGCCATTTTCATTTTGACAATTCTCCACAAAGTAATGGATTACTCTGTTAATATTGATCTGCGGCATTTAATATTTTGGCTTTGGCATTTATGTTTTATCTTTCTTCTGAAAAAGTATTAACAAAATCATAAATTTATTAATTTAAAAATAAATTAATTAAGTAATTTATAAATAACAACTCTAAAAGATGAGGGTTTAAAGTCAACATGACACAAGCATTCACAACCCATTTTATGGGGTCAGTTTTGATTTCACGTTTACTTAAGCGTGTTCATGTTTAATGTTGATTTTTAAATGAAAATATGTCCTTGGACTCACTTGTGTCTGAATGGTGAAGAGAACTGACAGTACTGGCAGTTGTATTTGCCGCTTTTACTGACGAGTGTGACAGTGGAGTGACTCCTCTCATGCGAGCGCAGGCCCTGCATGGACATGAACATGCGGTCACATAGGCTGCACGGGTGACCTGGAACTGCTCGTGGCTTTTCCTGCTCCACAGAAACGCCTACCGATCCATCCATCGGCCTTGTTTCCATGGGCATTGACTGCTCAGTCTCCATTGCGACACCCGTAGGTGGTGAATCAGTCTCCATAGGGTCAGCGTCCATGGCAACAGCATCCTCCAGTTTGCCATTGGTGATCTCGTCCACAGGAAGAGGAGCAGGCAACTCAACTGCTTCCTGCTGGCAGAGGAAATTATAAAATTAGTCAAACAGGAAGTAAATTCAGCAAGGCTGTTTTATACCTGAGGGAGTACAGCTCACTCTACAGGAATTACACTTGAAGAAAGTGATGACTGTTTTTAAATCTGTTAGATTACTTTAATTATCAATTAAACCAGAGAAAGAGAAAGAGACTGTCATAATGCCTTAAAGACATGCAGAATGAATGTTTCATGTCTGATTGTGCATTAAAAATGTCAAATTAACACACTGATGACAGAAACATAATTAGAAAGCTTCATTTGGTTTAATCGTACACAGCCATATACCGTATAGTCACATCACTTTCATAAAGTCTTCCTCTGAGGGGAATTGCAGGAGGTGTTGATGTTTGTGCGAAGTGAAGGTCAGAGCGGGTGTGGGGTGTGAGATTGGGCATTTCAAATCTACAGTAAAACACATTCAAGTCATCAGCCAGTTGTTGATTCCCTACATTGTTGGGGGATGGTGTCTTGTACTTGGTAATGTCCTTTAGACCTCTCCACACCGATGCAGGGTCATTACCTGAAAACTTGTTTTTCAGCTTAACAAAGTAGCTTCTTTGAGCCACTCTGATTTCATTATTTAGTGTGTTCCGGCCTGATTATACAAGATTTTATCCCCACTTCAGTAAGTGTGGTAAATGTCACAGTATCTGTGAGCTCGTACAGGTTTACAGCAGCTTCAAAAACACTCCGATCAGTGCAGTCAAAGCAGGCTTGTAGTTCCAGCTCTGCTTCATTGGTGCACTTTTTACAGTCTTTACTACAGGTTTAGCTGATTTTAGTTTCTGCCTGTAGGTTGAAAGAAGATGAACCAGACAGTGATCAGAGAGTCCCAAAGCTGCATGTTGGACAGAGCGATATGCATTCTTTATTGTTGTGTAGCAGTGATCCAGTATATGTCTGTCTTTGGTGGGGCAAGTGCTGTCTGTATTTGGGCAGTTCACAGGTGAGGTTGGCTTTGATTAAATCGCCAAGAATAATAATAAGTGAGTCTGAGTGTTGTTGCTCCATGTCTGTGATCTGATCAGCCAGTGGTTGCAGCGCTGTGCTCACACACGCTTATGGTGGGATATAAACATATATAAGGTGTCTGACTCCGAGATTGAATGGTTTTGTGGACCCAGACAGACCGCCGTTTGCGTTTTCGCCGCAGATAAACAGCCGCTATGGCAAAGAGCATGCCTTGTTTCTCATTCATCTTTGATATAAAGCATTTTATGTACTGATTCCATTTATATTTAGTATTTTCCTTCCAAAATGTTTGTTTTAATGGCAAGAAAAGCGATTCCAGCCACTGGCGACCTGCAGCGACAAAGTCGCTGGCAGTGTGTACGCATCTTTAAGTGTGCATTATGCAAATGCGTTACATAGTGACATAGCTAAGTCACGTAAGTAATGTCTGGACTGCAAACCAGGCGTTTCAGGCAGTTCAGGAGCAGTGTTTTCTGTGGGAGAGAGTAACTCCCTTTGGTATGGTGCTTTGTAACTTTGCAGACCTTTTACATGCACAAACAAAGGAAAGGTAAAATCCCAAAAAGCATAATAGGGCCTCTTTAATGCAATATCTATGATTGTTAAGATGTTGCCTTAGAAGGCAGCTGCCTATGCTGCCTTAGACAGCAAGCACACTCGCTAGGTTTTGGAACAGAGTTAATGTGCTTCGTAGCGACTGATCAAGATGTGACATGTAAAAATAATTTGCTTCAACATGAGATGATGAAAGGTCCAATTGAGAAAGAAGCTTTAGAAATAAGAAAATACTTTTTTTCTGATTTAAATGTTTTGCATAAAGTGTAAATAAAAAGCCCCATTAGAGGACAAGGCCAGAAGACCCTACAATTACTTCAAAATGTTCAAGGCTTACTTCATGCAATGCCCACAAAAGGAAAAAAAAAACAGACATGACACACTCACCCAATTTCCTGGTTTCTTTTGAAACACTCTATAGAGGATTTGCTCTCTCTCTTTCTCTCTCTCTCTCTCTCTCTCTAACTCTTAAATGTGCAGCTGAATTGTATCCATTTAACCATTGAAACAAGAGTAAATGACACTTGATAGGAAAGTAACTGCTGTAGGTCCAAATGGCTTGTTAATGGAGCTCAAAAGATGCTGCTATTATTGAGCAGGGGAAGAGACCCTCTGGGTTAAGGGCAAGGATGCAATTTGATCTCAAAAGATAAAATGGTAATTAATTTCTCTGGATGTGGTTTATGATAGAATAAGAATGCATGTAATGGCAGCTAAAGATATAAAAAAAAACAAGAACATCCTGACAGATGGTTGTGGAAATTTTAAACTCGGTCCATTCATACCATCACATGACCTTCCTTGGCTTGTCTGTACTGCACATGCTTTCTAAGATGGTTACAGATGGCGCGGAGGGTGGGGTGAACTTCCACACAGAAGTTACACCTGTAGCCGATGGGAGTCTTTTCGGCCGTAATGTCCACCTGTCAGACAAGAGAGTTAAGAGAGAAAAGACTGAAGGCAGAAACAGCAGCAAATCGACTGAATACAGCACTGATCTCAGCACTACTACAACAATAACAACAACAGAAAAACATTATTTGCTCACCTTATTCTCTGGTTTGGTGTCTGATGGTTCTGTAGGCCTCTGTTTACTTTGAAGCTGTTTTCTCCTTTCCAGTCTCATGGCTCTTTTTTGGAAATCCTCGTTGTGGCTCATCAGATGGACACTAAGTTCTGGAAGAGCCAAGAACTTGATTTCACAGTGGGTGCACTGGTAGAGCTCGGTCCCATCTTCTGCTGGACTCGGAATGGTAACAAAGTCCCGCTTGAGTTCTTTAATGTGGCAGTCACTATAATGCATCACCAGAAGCTCTGCAGCGCAGAATGAGAGCTTGAAACATTTCACACATTTAAAGGGGAGCCAGTCCATGTCACTTTCAGGTTCCACCTCATCTTTAACTTCAACTATCTCCACATCCTCATTGGAGAGAGGTTTCTCTGCCTCTTTGGGATAGATCACAGTGAAGTAACGGCCCAGTTTACTGGAGGGCTGCTTCTTGGGAAAGACTCCTGGGTGGCGCTTGATGTAGTGAGACACAATACTCTTCCTGCTGAATGCCTGGAACGAGCAGAGGGAACATTTCCTTCTGTCCACCGAGAGCCGCAGTTCCTCACTCATGACTGGAGTCTCAGCGTCTGATGCCAAGGGCAGCATCACCTTGTTCGGTTTCTCACCCACCATCCTTGATGCTGCCAAGCAATGAGTGTAGTACGCATCAATGTCGTGGCGCTTCTGGTAGTGTGCTGCGAGACCCTTGCGGATGGGGTTGGTGTAGGAGCAGAGTGCACATTTAAACACATTGTTCTTCCCTTCGGGTTGAGCTCTAACATTGTTGTGCTTGATACGGTAGTGACGAGCGATACCTTTCCGAGTGGAGCAGACATATTTGCAAAGCTGACATTTAAAAACTGTATGCTTGTCGCTCTTTGTGAGTTCAGAGTGTGTGACGTCAAAGTCGCAGAACTCAGAGACTTCTGTCACATTGCTGCTACTGCATTCAGCCACTGAATCATCTCTTCTTGCCGGTGACTGCGTGACAGCTGCTTTGAACATATTTAAGACAGGCTGATTATGATACTTCTCATAGTGTATCTTCAGTTTCTCTAGAGTCCCATGTGTATACGGGCACATCTTGCAGCGGTAAGCGCCATAGCCCTGCCTCTGCGTTTTAGACTTTTCGTCCCCTTCGCTACCCAACTCGTTTACCTGCTCTACATCATCAGCAAAGTCTTCCGCCGTAACTTTGATGGATGGATGCCGTTTCTGGTAGTGTGTGAGTACTCCGTGTATACGAGAGTTCACGTATGGACAGTGTCTGCACTTGTAAACAGAGCTCGGGTTGATGTCCGCTTCCTGAGCAAAGTCAGCCGCTTTCACCTTCATACCTGGGTGTTTCTTTCCATAGTGGGTTAAAAGCCCATGAAGACTGTTGTACTCTGACAAGCACACAGTGCACTGGTAAGGATTGTTGGAGATCGATGAGGTGGCAGATAAAGAGAGATTATGGTACCGCTCATGTGTCGAATGGCTGACTTCAACCGCACCCTCTTCCTGATGGTGACTGTTGAACACATTGGACATAGAAGCATGACCTTTGGTCAACTGTGGGAGAAGCTTCTCTGATCCTTCGTTCCCCTTGATAATGTCAATGAGGACAGACTCGTCACCTTTGATGGCCCAAGGGTGCACTGCTTGGTAATGGTTAGTTATGTCCCAGATGGAGCAGGCCTCAAAGGCACAATCTCGGCATTGGTAATGCTTTGTTTCAGAGTTCCCTGACTGCTTACTGGTGGAAGTATCAGGTCCAGCCCACAATTTGCTAGCCATGTATGCATAGTCAACATTGTGCTCTGGGTGGCGTCTTTGGTAATGCATGAGCAGGCCGCTCGGTTCGGCATGGGAATAGATGCACCACTCACAGTGATAACCCGCCTCCAACACACCATCCTGAAAAGCCCAGTGCAAGATCGTCATGGCCGTGGCCTTCACAGTAGGATGATCCTTCTTCAAATGCTTCTTTAAGGCATACACGTATGGAGATGTGTACACACAGTGTCGGCACTTCAAAGATCGTAGTGACCTGGATTTTTCAGATTCATGAGCTACAGTTGCTGTAGATGTGGAACTTCCTGCTTGGATCAACTGCGCTCGTTCTCTCTGACTTCGAACCACAGCTGTATGTCTACGAACAAGTTCAGCATTGGCTTTCACATCCTTGTGCTTCTTCTGGTAGTGAATCAAAACGCCTTTCACAGTGCGGTTCCCGTAGTCGCAGTGCTGGCAGAAGAAGAGCATTTCAGGTTCTCCTTTATCAGACACTCCTTTAGTGTTTGAATTATTTGATCCTTCAATCGCATTGTTGTTGAATTGCTTTAAAAACTGTTTAGGAGGTGCAATCTGCAACTCATCCATCAGTTTCATTAGCCCTGGGGTCGGTGGAGCTTGCTTGATGTACTTTGCGGTTACTTTAATCTCTGGGTGCCGTTTTTGGTAGTGGACCAGAACGCCCACAACAGAGCGGTTGTTGTAGACACAGTGTTTGCAGAAATACACATCTTCATCCACAGGTACAGGTAAGGTAACATTTGAAGACTTTGGGGTGCTGGACAGGGTGTAGGTTGAGTTGCTTGAGAGCTGTGTTCTGTCAACTGATGTGACACGCATGGTTTTCTGAATTCGGAAGTATGAGGCCTTTTGCTCAGGGTGTTTCTTCTGATAATGGACCAACACTGAGTGCATGTTGGGGCTCGAAAAAGAACAAATATCACAGTCGTACACCACTACATTACCACCCAGACCATCTTGAAAAGCTTCAGCCTCTGCATTGGCATCTGGGGTTTTGCAGATGTTTTTGAGAGCAGGACTTGACGATGATCTGGACCCAGACGACGTGGAGCTGAGATTCTTTGGTCCAGAATTCAGGATTTCTCTCAGTGTTTGGGACTCTGCTGCACCCTTTTGAGGCTGATCAACCATGTAGCTGGAGAAGATCATAGCATTGTTTATCTTCACAGAAGGGTGCATTCTCTGATAATGTGGCATTAGGCTCCTCACATTTGGACTGGTGTAGGAACAGAAACGGCACATGTATACCAGATCTGGCTGGTTAAAGTTCAGTACGTTGCTTGCTTCTGGATGGTGTGACATATAGTGCTGGTGGAGATCATTAAAGTTGTCATATTCAATGAAGCACTCAAGACAACGGAAGACTGCACTCTGATCTTCTGGATCTAAGATGTATCTGAAGCTAAACTTAATGTAAGGGTGCATTCTCTGGTAGTGTGTGCTGACACTGCGAGCAGACTTGTTTTGGTACTCGCAATGTTTGCAGTAAAAAAGGTTGCCAGTTTCCTCTGTGTATTCAACATTGTCCTGATATGCATCTCTGCCATCTTGACTTCTGTGATCTTGGGCATCTTTTGATTCCATAGAGGCACAATAATTGTCTTCATCATCAGAAATACTAACTGGAACGGGAAAGTTTCTTGAGCTGAGTTTGGACTGCAGGGTGCGTTTTCTTTTCCCAACACCACGCTCTTTCTGAAGACCTCCAGAATTCTTCACATGAAGGTGCTGAGTGTTGAGCGTGTAGCACTGACTTACAGTCTCAGAGTTTTCTTGTTCTTTGCTTGTTTCAAAATCAATGTGGTTGCCGTTCTCCTCAACATCATCATCCATCTCCTCAAGGTTAATCACATCTTCGTGCTGTTGGCTTTGACTAATCTTGCTCTGAAGATTGTTGGCAATTTCATCAATCCTTGTCCGTTTTTTGACAGGAGACAGATCCAAGGGCAAGTCATTGATGGACTTCCTGGCCGTCTTCCCAATAAGGTGCTTCTTGGTTGAAAACCCAAGTATTGACGTTTGAGTTTTTTTAACAAAATTTGAAATGCCATATGACTCTGAATCTTGTTGCTCACTGGACAAGCCCTCTTGACCCGAGACTTGCGTTCCATCACAGTACGAGTGTTTATGTTGCTGGTGGACACGTAGGCCTTTCAGTGTTGTGGTGGAGAAGTTACACAATGAACAGCGATGAGGGCCCTGATGGTCCTCTACAGCACTTGATTTCTTACCATTGATTTTAGAGTTGCTCTTTCCTCCATTCACCGCCTCTGAGCGTTCAGGACCTTCTTGACATTCATTGGTTAAGTCCATGGTTTCCCATTCGAAGGACCCACCATGACATTGTTTGTGCGAGTCCAGCTTTAGTGGGTTGGTGCACAGAAAGGGGCACTCGTCACATTTATACACCGTTGCCTTACCAGATAAGTGTATGTTCTCTATGTGACGAGAAATACTACGGCGGTGCATGGTCAAGAAGGAACAGAAAGGGCACTGAAACCTGTTCATGTGTCTTTTGAATGGAACTCCTTTAGTTTCCAGTAGGTCACTATCCTCTTCTGACAGAAGCAGCTTAGCCGAATCCTCAGCTGACTCTGTGTGATTAGGATCAGTCATGTCACCGATTTCATCATCTGAACTGCTTCTGGAATCGTTAAGCATGTTGGCATCTAGATCCACGCCAGAGCTTGACATATCTGGCACGGTGAAAGTCGATCTCTCTGACAGTATGGAAGATCCTGTGCTGATGGGTAATTTTGCAGTGAGCTGTGAATACTTATAATTTGATATCCCTGAAATGGGCTTGACTGTTGCACTGCCAGAAGATCCTTTCATTGACGAGGCATTGACGCAGGAACCTTCATTGCTGGCTAGATCATTCAATATTAGATTGGAGGTTTGAGTGCTTCTCCGTAATGTAGTGCAATCAGATTTGCTGGATCCTGCACGTCCATCCTGCATTTTAGGCTGTTGCAGCGACGCCATGATCTTCACCATGTTACGGTGTTTCTTCATCATGTGATCGGCTAACTGCTGCCTTTTTAAAGTCTGAAAGCCACACCACTCACAGTTAAATCCTCCTCTTGAGTGGGGTTTTATCATCGATTCCAGCACTTGACGTTCTAGAACATCTCCTGATGGCTCTTCACAATGTTCTTCAAACGAGGTTGCATCAGAGTCCACATCCAGAACCTCTGCTTCGACGGGAGAGGCTGAGGCTCTTGGAAGACCATCTTTGCTATGCATTTTCTGGTGTTTCAGCATTCGTGCTCGGAGTGGGGTTTTAAAAGTGCAATATTGGCAGGAGAAGACAGTTCCTACACCATCACGGTTTGTACTGCTGTAGCTGGACTGCTTGGGAGCGTTGAGGGAGTTCTCGTCACTTGGAAAAGTTTCTCTGGTGATACCGTGGACCTTTCTAGTGTGTTCAACGAGAAGAGAGCTGGACCTGAAGTACCGCACGCAGAACTTGCACTGGAAAAATGGGCTTGATGTTTTGATTGCAGGCTTTGTTGGTTGGTTTTGTTTTGTTTGCTTTGAACCAGAGAAGTGTCCAATATCTTTGTTAAAGGTGTGGAGGCCTGAAACAACCAAACAAAATGTCTAAGAAGTCTAGAAGCCTAATACAAGTAAATAACTGATCTCAGGATTGAATTGGGTCATGTATATGGCAGTATAATACATTCTGATACCTGCATTCTTTTTCAACGAGTTGTAATCATTATTAGTCAAGTCCTCCTCATCGTCTATGGGGCTGAGGGAGTTCAGGGAGTTTGACCTTGACCTCTGGGGTGACTCATTGCCCTCTACCACCTCTGTTGGCTGCAGAAAGGCTGTGTGGACGTCCTGTATGTGCGACTTGAGCTCATCATTGGACTCTGCACGGAAATCACAGCCATCGCACTGCAGCACTTCCATCGCTTACAACTCCCTGGAAAATCAGGGAAACCTGGTCAGAGAAAGAAGAATACAGGACTTAAAAGAGACCACCAACGTAAACGAAAAACAGCACATGCTTTATAGCACATATTTCCAGAATTGACACAATTTTGACCATTGAATTTCCAAGACTTTTCCAGTTGTTTCCAATTTCTGTATAAGGATTTTTATAAGTCGTTTTAAAAAGATTTCCATTTGAACGTAATGAACCAATCATCTGGGATTTCCAGCCAACCTGGTTAGACAACGTATAGTCACAAACTTTAAAGGCCATTCGATGGCATATTGTACAGCGAGAGCAATGTATTCTGAATCTCTGACAATACAGAAAACTGAGAAATCTTGTTTTTTTTGGCAAGTGGTTTGCCTGTTCCAAGAACAATCGCTGAGGAGGGATTATGGGCTGATTTGTTGCATTTTTTTTATTACCCAGGGATGAGCCTCAGCTGACAGACACAGTGTGTTTCAGTATTTACATCAGTGTGTTCCATCAGATTGCATCAAACCCTTCTGAAATAAGATTGAGAGAATCCACTGAGAGATGAGGAATGATCAGGGCTTCAGCGAGGCAGTAAAAACACATAGGATTATGGGACTGGCCGTCAGTTGGAGGTGGCATTATTATGTTGCATGACCTCAAAGCACCCCACCACCACACTAATCAATGAGCTGAAACAAAGTATGATTCAGTCCCTGATCAATAGTTTTTCATTAAAATATGGGCAGCTGCCATTTTAAATACATAGACAGACGGTCAATGCTCAAAGTTCAGCTGTTTTGCGGAGTATTGCAATATTTGAATCTGTAACACAATTCAAAGAAAATCTAAAAACTTGGGCTCAATGTTTAGCTTATCAGCTTTAAAAATAACATTTTTGAAAATATATATATATATATATATATATATATATATATATATATTTATATTTTTTTTTTCGATTGTTTTTTTTAAATGTAGTAGATTCAATATCGATTCTCAAAAGCCATGAATCAATTTTTTTAGTGTATTTATTTCCACAAACGTTTAACATAAGATAAAACTGGATCTGACTGACGTGAATCCTATTACCAATCCTCTAGATGTAACTCACTTATTTACCTTGCACGACGTTACAACAGAAAGCCTGTTGATTAAATCATTCAGTGCTTAACATGGCAGATGCAGGCGCATTCGTGTTAACGCCTTCAAATAAAAAGACAGCGGTACGGAAGTTACATTCTGTTAAATGTTGAATGTGCTGGAGCCATGTTATTGTATCCCTAGCTGCAAACAGATGAGTAAGGAGATAATCCCGAGACTGTATAAGGAGGTAAAAAGAAACGTTGCTCTGTCCCTACAGTCAGCGGACAGGGTGGCCCTCATGTGCAATGGTTGGACGTCAAGGAGTCAAGACACCTTATGTCACAATTACCTGCCACTATATACGTGATGACTGTGTTCTCATTTCATATGTGTTGCAGGCGAGGGCTAAACAGGCTAGCTTGTTAATTAATTGGCTCTTTAACTCGACTCTCTCCTCTCCACCAATAGCTGGTGTGTGGTGAGTGTACTGCCGCACTATGGCTGCTGTCAATCATCCAGGTGGATGCTGCACACTGGTGGTGTTTGAGGAGATTCCCCTGTTCACCGTGTAAAGTGCTTTTGAGTGTAGTGTCAGAAAAGCGCTATATAAATGTGATGTTCACTAGCCACACAGGGGAAAACATATCTGCATTGCTTTCACAGGCTTTGGAAGAGTGGGAGCTCACTAAGAATGATCCGGTCATTGTGACCGACAATACAGCAAACATGATACGTGCCGTGGAGATGATGGAGCTGCTCCATATTGGCCGTTTTGCTCATGCACTAAATCCGGCATCGCAAGCCACGCTGAAACTTCCAAACGTCTCTCGGTTGCTTGGTCGAGTTAGGTGCATAGCAACGTTCTTTCATAGGAGCGCAAATGCTAATAAAGTTTAACAAATGTTACTGAACTTACACAAGTACACATTGTCTGTACAATTTACTCAGAATGGTGCCAAACACATCCAGTGAGCGACAGTTCTGTGTATGAAACACTTGTTGATGAGAGATCGACGGAGAATGGTCAGACTGGTTCAACCGGACAAAGTCTACGGTAACTCAGATAACCGCTCTGTACAATTGTGATGAGAAGAATGTCATCTCTGAATGCTGCTCTTACATGCGGGTTGGCGCTATTTCGGCGGCATGAGGGGGACCTACACAATATTAGGCAGGTGGTTTTAATGTTGTGGCTGATCGGTGTATATATAAATATATTGGGACAAGGATGATGGTGGAGCACTTGAAGCAGCTGGGAACTTCACACTGCTCCAGTGATGTGTTGAAGATCTTGCTCACAAAATTTGTGCAAATCCATTTTCTTCCAGTGGAGTGCTCATGTATATTCCTCTTAAGCATGTTTCTTAATAGCCTCAATCAGACTATGCATTACAATTTCTTTATGTGCAAACAACTGCTGAAACGGGAAGACTAAACCTGTTAAAACCGGTATATTATTTGAACCGTAAAGTTGTTTAAATCACCTTTACCGGCGCTGCATCGCCATGGCAACGGAGTTGTAAAATTGTCTATAACTTCACACAAATGTGGTCAGTGCGTGATTTAATGACAGTAAAATCATGTTAACACACATATTGTTTATGCGTCTACTTTTGAAACAGTATTTTAATGTTTACCGATTAAACCCCATTGACTTGCATTATAAGTGTCCCACTGGAACAGATTTTTTTGAGTTGAACTTGTATTGATCCCGTAATATTCCTTTTAAGGCTTATGAAAAGTAGCAAAAAATAAAGCCATGGGACAAACTCCAAAATAGCTTTAACGTGACTTTTATTTAAAAAGAAAAATAATAATAATATCAACCCTAAAGAACATACAAATCCCTGTAGTTAAAAGACATGTATAAAACCAGAAACATGGGTAAGACTAATGGTTTTCTACTCTACTCAGTCAGCTAGCATGTTTTTCTTTCATCGTGTGGTTATTCTCGATCTGATCTGTGTGGCGAGGACTCAAATGTTTTTCCATTAATCCAAATGAAAAGCTGTTTAGCAGTAGTTCAGATCAGAAAACTGTGGCATAATTCCCGACCGTGACCCTCTCACATATCCGGACTCATTCTGCATGATTTCTGCAGGAAAAGACCTCGATGTCAAGGCCGATGTGATAATGGTTTAGTGCAGTGCTATACATTAGAAGAGGCCTTGAATCATGTGAAAACAAACAAAATAGATTATACTTGGATCTTAGGCACTCCTCAAGGCACAATGGATTATTTTAACCATTTTTATTGGTGGCGAGGACAAACTGAAATAGAAGAAAAGGGATTAAGTCCCTGGGATAAAAATAATATCAAGGGTAAGGTTTGCAATTGTTCTTAAAAAGATCCATAAACTAATGCATTGTTTAAAATGATCAAAATATGCAGTGCTGGCGAGTAGTTCATTAAAAGTAGCGACAATACTAACTTAAATACAACAGAATGAAAATATACTTTTTAGAATACATTTCTGCATTTGGCAGATGCTTTTATTCAAAGCGACTTACAGTGCACTTATTACAGGGACAATCCCCCCGGAGCAACCTGGAGTTAAGTGTCTTACTCAAGGACACAATGGTGGTGACTGTGGGGATCAAACCAGCAACCTCCTGATTACCAGTTATGTGCTTTAGCCCACTACACCACCACCAAAGTGACTTACAGTGCACTTATTACAGGGACAATTGTTCGAGGCTCAGACTCGCTGTCCCAGTTTAAAACTAGATTAAAGACACATCTCTTTAACCAAGCATTCACATAATGCTAACTTTTTATACTACTGCTGAATCAGTTATAATGCATTAATATTATGAACATCAGCTATGCTAATTATTTCCCATCTGCTTTTCTGCTGTTATCTCGGGACGCCAGTCCCAAGGTAAATAGCGTTCGTCAGCTCCAGTTTGTATCCAGCCTCTCACGGAGACTTCAGATGCCCCATCACCATGGACAAGGATCTTAAAATGGGATACATAGACTAATTATTGCCAACAAAAGCCTTCATCAGCCAAACAAGGACAATTGCATCTAAGTGAACTTCTGGAATTTAATCAAGGATGGACTTCAAAGACACTGGTCACTAATCTTGCAGTTCAAACACAATCACTGTCTAAATACTGACCCTTAGCATTAATAAGTTTAATAATTTTTTAAATCATGTTTTTTAACTATAAATAATTCTTATTTACATTATTCATGATGTTAGCCAGAGGGGAACTGGCCCCCACAGTGAGTCTGGTTTCTCCCAAGGTTATTTTTCTTCATTAACAATCATCTTTTGGAGTTTTGTGTTCCTTGCCACAGTCGCCTTCGGCTTGCTCACTGGGGTTATTAATACAATTATTATTTAATTATTTTTAAACACGATAAAGAATCATATCTTATCTAATTCCACAACAGGGCTCCAAACAAAAAAAAAAAAATCAATTAAGGAGCCAATGGCTCCTACAGGGGGAAAAACAGGCGCCAAATATTTTCATTTTTAACTCCTTCCATTCCTTTTCGTCCCGCAGCTCGCTAACAGTGTAGTCTGTGGAGCATTCTTCGCAATTATGTGATCACGTGCATTTTTTATGCTTGTTTCTGTCACCGTGTTTTCTAACAGTCTCTTTTTTGAAATGGTTAGTTCCTGCAATGAACTCCGTTTTCCCCGCTATTTCTTTGATATAAACTTTTGTAATGTATCTCGGGAAATGTAATGCAAATTTTAAAATCAAAGGGAGTAAACTTTTACTGTCGCCAATGGCGACCTTGACAGAAATTACACTTGCAAATAAATTTATTTGGTCACAAATGCGACCATTTTTAGTCGCAGTTTGGAGCCCTGCACAAGGATGATGATTTATCGACTTTATAGACATTACATTTTTATCGTCTGTTAATGCTGAACTTCTGTAAAGCTGCTTTGAAACGATGTGTGTTGTGAAAGGCGCTATACAAATAAAATTGACTTGACTTGACTTGACAATCCCCCCGGAGCAACCTGGAGTTAAGTGTCTTACTCAAGGACACAATGGTGGTGACTGTGGGGATTGAACCAGCAACCTTCTGATTACAAGTTACGTGCTTTAGCCACTACTCCACCATATAATAACCTTCTGCACCTCTTAATAACAAGCCAAAGTGGGCAAGGAAACGTAACCAATTATTTCGAAGTCTTCTTTTCATGTTCCAATCAAATCCCAATGTGAAATCAAGTCCTGCCCCACATTATTATTTCCCACTCAGAAATACATCAAAATGCATGACACCAAAAATAAGTGATGAAATGCGCCTTAAACCGCAAGCATCTAAAGGTCGAACGCTAGTGGATTTTGCCAAAACCGATAAACAAGGTGGTAGAAAATGCAGATAAGAGAGTAATCGGTCGATAGTTTTAAAAGAAAAGAAAAAAAACGACTTATCGGATGATGAAACATTTCTTAGTCTTTCCTTACTATGACAGGCTTTAACTTTTAACTATATGTTAGCAATTAGCAAATTAAGCTTTTTGTAGCCTATACAGTGAGGAAAATAAGTATTTGAACACCCTGCTATTTTGCAAGTTCTCCCACTTAGAAATCATGGAGGGGTCTGAAATTGTCATCGTAGGTGCATGTCCACTGTGAGAGACATAATCTAAAAAAAAAATCCAGAAATCACAATGTATGATTTTTTAACTATTTATTTGTATGATACAGCTGCAAATTAGTATTTGAACACCTGAGAAAATCAATGTTAATATTTGGTACAGTAGCCTTTGTTTGCAATTACAGAGGTCAAACGTTTCCTGTAGTTTTTCACCAGGTTTGCACACACTGCAGGAGGGATTTTGGCCCACTCCTCCACACAGATCTTCTCTAGATCAGTCAGGTTTCTGGGCTGTCGCTGAGAAACACGGAGTTTGAGCTCCCTCCAAAGATTCTCTATTGGGTTTAGGTCTGGAGACTGGCTAGGCCACGCCAGAACCTTGATATGCTTCTTACAGAGCCACTCCTTGGTTATCCTGGCTGTGTGCTTCGGGTCATTGTCATGTTGGAAGACCCAGCCTCGACCCATCTTCAATGCTCTAACTGAGGGAAGGAGGTTGTTCCCCAAAATCTCGCAATACATGGCCCCGGTCATCCTCTCCTTAATACAGTGCAGTCACCCTGTCCCATGTGCAGAAAAACACCCCCAAAGCATGATGCTACCACCCCCATGCTTCACAGTAGGGATGGTGTTCTTGGGATGGTACTCATCATTCTTCTTCCTCCAAACACGGTTAGTGGAATTATGACCAAAAAGTTCTATTTTGGTCTCATCTGACCACATGACTTTCTCCCATGACTCCTCTGGATCATCCAAATGGTCATTGGCAAACTTAAGACGGGCCTTGACATGTGCTGGTTTAAGCAGGGGAACCTTCCGTGCCATGCATGATTTCAAACCATGACGTCTTAGTGTATTACCAACAGTAACCTTGGAAACGGTGGTCCCAGCTCTTTTCAGGTCATTGACCAGCTCCTCCCGTGTAGTTCTGGGCTGATTTCTCACCTTTCTTAGGATCATTGAGACCCCACGAGGTGAGATCTTGCATGGAGCCCCAGTCCGAGGGAGATTGACAGTCATGTTTAGCTTCTTCCATTTTCTAATGATTGCTCCAACAGTGGACCTTTTTTCACCAAGCTGCTTGGCAATTTCCCCGTAGCCCTTTCCAGCCTTGTGGAGGTGTACAATTTTGTCTCTAGTGTCTTTGGACAGCTCTTTGGTCTTGGCCATGTTAGTAGTTGGATTCTTACTGATTGTATGGGGTGGACAGGTGTCTTTATGCAGCTAACGACCTCAAACAGGTGCATCTAATTTAGGATAATAAATGGAGTGGAGGTGGACATTTTAAAGGCAGACTAACAGGTCTTTGAGGGTCAGAATTCTAGCTGATAGACAGGTGTTCAAATACTTATTTGCAGCTGTATCATACAAATAAATAGTTAAAAAATCATACATTGTGATTTCTGGATTTTTTTTTTAGATTATGTCTCTCACAGTGGACATGCACCTACGATGACAATTTCAGACCCCTCCATGATTTCTAAGTGGGAGAACTTGCAAAATAGCAGGGTGTTCAAATACTTATTTTCCTCACTATATATGTATATATATATTCATCAGATGAAGAGTTTTGTGTATACAGTATACGTCTATAGATTGATTGATAGACGGACAGATCACAAGATGATGTTTACTGATGAGGAATAATAAAAATAAAAATAAACTATCTGCAACTATCGGTAGAGATTTTTGCAGATTACGATAGCTCCAAAAAGCAACTATCGACACCGATTAATCGGTCTACCTCTAATCATTACATGTGACTATCTCACAACTGAAAATAAAACTAGACTTTCACAAGAAAATGTGAACAGTGTTCACTTCATGCTTGACTCGACAGACACTAAAAACAGGTTTCATGGTTGGAATCCCTCTTGTCGAGTATAAAGACATACGATCTCTCGCACCTATAGCTGATCACCTCTGGCCTCAGTGTAAAAGCAGACGGTGGATTCAAACTTCATTTTGAACAAGACTGCCAGTGTGTCCCAGGACAACATCTCTCATTGTCTGTGGAGGTCAAGTTTCAACGCCGTGAGAAGCCCCACCCCGAACAAAACTGAGATGCTAAACACAACAACTCACACCTAGAAGACCGTACAGGCTGAGCGTCCGATCACTGAACCTGCGGTCGGGCTAACGGGCTGAGATCAGTAACGCTTTGGTGCTCCTCTGACAGTCACTGAGCTCCAGAGATCATCAGAGCATCAAGGACGGCCATTTTCAGAGCAGCTGTGTGTTCAGAGCGTAACATGGACTCACAGACCAGATCCACACACAATCTCTCTAGCAGATGTACAGTCCCACAAACCCTCAGCAGAAACACAGAACAAACCTTCCTGCCTGCCAGACTGAGCATTTGTAGGATAAAACATATATACTGTAATATTTGATGTTGCGGAGCAGATCTGTATTGGTTTTTATTGTTCAGAGCTGGTGAACAAATGCTTCATGCCTTTTTCCAATTTTGGTAGACCGCCTTTTTAAGAACATTCCGGGTTCAGTGCAAGAAATGCTCAATTAACAGTAAATGTGGCATAATGTTGATTACCACAAAAAAATATGTTTTTACGGCCTTTGTTTATTAAATAATAATAGTAATAATAATAATAATAATAATAATAATATTTCCCTGTTAGTGTAAGGCACTTATAATGGAAGTGAATAGGGATGCACCGATCCAATATCGGCTCCGATACGGAAGCTTTTAGACGGATCGGGTATCGGTCCGATGAGCCCGATCCAAATCCGATACTGTGTGTTAGTCGTGTCCGTTACTGTCAAGCTCCACAAATGCCATAAAAGAAGCATAAAAACAGCATTAAAGTTGTTCATATCACTCGTGCATTTTATTCAAAGTCACTTGAAGACGTGCGACGGCTCTGAGAATCACAAAACACTGTTTAATAAGTAAATATACAGTACGCATGTGGATTCAATGAACGGCGCTGCTCTGCTGACACACATACATAACACGCGCAGGCTGGCGAGGCGGTCGCGGATATTTTCATATTTGAGCACTACTCATAAACATCCTCTCAGATGCAGATGCTCAATAGTTCGGTTCATTTATTATATGCATTGAGAACGGCACCGGGGGAGGATTTCACCAGAAGTTGAATAAGAAGTGAATTAAACTACTGTGAACTAGCCCACAAACAGACACATACAGGACGTCCTGGAGACTTCAGAATGTCAAAATAAAAGCGTGAGGGGTTTAAAAGTTAAAGGTGCACGACTGAAATATATTACTGGTGTATTTCAAATACTAGAACTCAAAAATAAGAATAAGAATAATTTATTATTATTATCGTTATTAATTGTTTACTAATTACAACAATATTTCAGTTGAACGAGTTGCAAAGAATAAGCGGAAGTATACATATTTACGGGACACTTTGGAGTTTGGACACAGTTGGAGTATCTTCTGAAAGAGAAACTTTGGACTTTATTTCACAAGTTTCACAATTAATATTTGTTGTTATTTTTTAAAGTTAGAGAAGCTGTAGTTTATAGTCATGGAAATATTTTGTGCCGAACATGTTTTTATAATGTAAATAAACAATAATAAAAGTGTCAGAAACACAATGTGCTCAAAGTCACGAGTGTAAAGAAGTGACGTTTCTAATGTGAAGATGATGGAATAATAAATGAGGTTCCTGCAGCTTTAATCTCTGTAAAATCTCTGGAAGTGTTCAGAGTCAAATTAAGGCTCCGCCTCTCAAGACGACACTAAATCTGACCGCACTGCTCGACTATTATGAATAAAACTACGCCACATTTTTATAAATAGACTTTGGAGACGGCTGGTTTTGTTTATGAGACTCTAATATATCAGATCATATACAGTTTTACAACATGAATGCTGCTCAGATTGCAGTTTGATGAAGAACGATGATGAAGGCGAGATCTCATGTAAACAATGGAGAATATATCAATATTTCTCACATTTATCACTTTTATGGACAAAAAGTGCGATTGGATGTTTATCAATGAACGCTTGTCATGGACGATTGACTCAAGTGTGTTGAACTGGATTCATCTGGCGGTCGTGTTTTCATAATAAAAGTCCCGTTTTGATTATTGCATGTTTTCATAATAAAAGTCCCGTTTTGATATTGCGTGTTTTCATAATAAAAGTCTCGTTTTGATATTGCGTGTTTTCATAATAAAAGTCCCGTTTTGATATTGCATGTTTTCATAATAAAAGTCCCGTTTTGATATCACATGTTTTCATAATAAAAGTCCCGTTTTGATATTGCATGTTTTCATAATAAAAGTCCCGTTTTGATATTGCATGTTTTCATTTGTACTCCTGCACAAATAACTCAATTGCTGTTTCTGGAGCATTGCTATCGTGAAACAGAGATCGGATATCAATGTTGAACCCTTAGACCTTTGACAAGATGTATCATTTGTGAACATTCATTACATTTATAGATGGTAAATTATATATTAAATGTAAGCAGAGTGATGTTACCACCGCGTGCGGGCGATTGTGTATCAACAGGTTAATGTTTACATTATTAATCTATACTTTTAAAACCGTGTGTATTTTAAAATTTACGGATTGGCCTCATTCACTTCCACAATTTTTCAACTTTATGCCACAAATTCTGTTAATTGAGCTCAACTTGTACTGAACCTGAAACATTTAAGAGTTTCTCCATTTATTCAATGAATAAAAACTATAATATTTGACCATATACAGTTAGGGTTAGTTATATATCAATTAGGGCTGGTATTGGTACAGATTTCCTGATTCACATGGGTATATTTCAGTTATAAACGTTAATTATACAGGGGACCTTCTAAAGGCCAATTTATACTTCTGCATCGACCGTATGGCCTAGCCTGATGTGCACATCTTCAAAATCGTAACTTCACGTTGACACAGATGACAATGGATGTGATTGGTCCACTGTGCTAGCAGAGACCGCCCACCAGCATGACAAGAAATTATCTGACGTAGCAGCGCATTGTTTGAGATTATTTGATCTGTTCATCGTTTGTCTCCACTGATCGGTGATCGTGTCATATTGTGTTTGGACTCGGGGGTTTCTTATATGAGCATCTGCGGTTTTCATATTCGGTTTATTCACGAACAAACGAAAAACTTTAAAACTCTTATAAAACATGTATAGTAGCTTTTGAGTAAATGCATAGTAAAGATTTTAAGCTTTAAAAGGAAACCCATTGTGTGTTGCTCAAGCAAACATTTATTATTTTGATTAAAAATCTTTTAGCATGGAGTGTCAAAGTATGACAAAATATTGATTTATTATTATTATTATTATTAAGTGACTCAAAAGCAATTATACACTCTATACCTGATTTATTGTCTCTCTGCATTGCAGGCAACATGTATAATAAACAATATTATACATGTTATTATTCATATATTACAACATGCACAATAAACAATATTATACATGTTATTATACATATATTACAACATGCACAATAAACAATATTATACATGTTATTATACATATATTACAACATGCACAATAAACAATATTATACATGTTATTATACATATATTACAACATGCACAATAAACAATATTATACATGTTATTATACATATATTACAACATGCACAATAAACAATATTATACATGTTATTATACATATATTACAACATGTATATTGAAGCGTTTAGGAATAATATGTACCTAAACGCTTCAGTAGTTTAATAAATACTTCTGAATCCACGAATACCATTGCATTGCCTTTGTTTATTGATGAAATGTACAGTATTTCAGAAATTAAGGTTTTAATGCATTTTGGCCGTGTACTCACAAAATAACGCAGATACACCAACGTAGAGCAATAAATGTAAACTAACGCGTTGGACACTATGCAGAGCCTGAGCCGTAGGTAAACATAAAAATCCATGTTATTTCATCAATAAATATGATGTGATATTTTATTCTATCAGGTTTATTTTTTATTTATAATTTATTCTGTTTACAAGTATTTACATTGATTTGTAGAGCACATGCTAAAAATCGTTACTGTCTCTTTAAGAAAACCGGCAGTTCTGTAAAGATCTGCATATTAATGAGAGAATAATAAAATGGATTGTGTGGCCAATCCAACACATTTGTACTCACATAGTATGATAGTGAAGTAGAGTTGCACATAGTGTAAAACATCAATCTTGGAATTTAAAAACCAACATCACCCGAATGACGATTGCAATGCAATGAAAATATCGAATATACAGTCTGTGCAAAAGTCTCACGCACATGAGATGTCTCAAGCATTTGTCTTAAGATGGTTATTATTATCTTCAGCTTTATTCAGAATTACTTATTGGCAAATAGAAACAATTAGAATAGAAGAACAGGGAGTCAGTCTGAGATTACATGAAGAGACAGAACCAAGAGAATCTGTGTGCAGGTGTACTTAAGAGAATTGGGGCTGTTTTAAAGGCAAAGGTGGTCACACCGAATATTGATTTAGCTTTTTATGTTTTCTGGACTATGACATTAAGTCATGAATGAAAACTATTTCTGAAGACATCCTCACTGTGACAAACTATTGCTAAAAGAATCTGTATATATAAGCTCATTATACTGCATATACACACGACTTGTGTGAAGAAAAACAGGCTGTAATCTCCAGAAATCAAGATGCAATCATGAGAAATAATCCTGTATCTCTGCTGTGGGATTCACCATGTTTGGAAACGGGCATTATATTTGATGCCACTCTGAACTCTGTTTCTCACTCAAATTCCCCGAATATGTGGATGAACTTCAGTTGAAATATAGCTCAACTCTAATTCAACACATCTCTAACCTTTTCCACACACTGCTGAGTCCGACTTCTACAGAAGGAACATTTATAGGAACTTCCCGTCCAGCTTCACAAGGGGCTCTAAAAATGTGAAGCATGCCTGAACTTCCCCGTTTCAGAGCTCGAAAACATCTGCGGCCGAGGGGCGAGAGAACGAGTGAGACGTGATGAAACACTGGAACAAAGAGAGCGGAGGGGCCGGTGAGGATCAGTGCGTGCCAGTCAGACACGGACACCTGCAAGACCTTCAATCCCAGAACGGCACAGACTCCAAAGTCCACTGACGTCTGTTAATCACCAACAGACCAGCAGAACGACAGCAGCTGCCCCTCGCAAACAGCCTCTCTCTCCATAAACCAGCGCTAAGCAGATTACAAGCACAGAGGCCTCGTCCTAAACCGCTAGTCCACACAACAAAGAGAGAGACAGACAGAGAATAAGAGAGAGAGACGGGTCGGATGGGGTTGGGAATGGAGATTACATTCTCTGGCTAAACGTTCAAATTCATAATGACACACTGATTGAGAACATTTTGAAGTAATTCATGGAGGAACAATCACACAATTACCAAACACAAACACTTTGAGTGAAGAGACGTAAAGAGGAACTCCGAGTTGGGCGTTTCTTCAACTTCGGGCAACGTTTAGCACCGTAAAGTCGTCTCGTTAAAGTGATGTATTTAATGAGTGTCCTAACAATGTCCATCAGTGCACGCATCACAGGAGGATTACACCAGACAAGTCACGAGTCACTTCCGGCACATCTCAAATTCTGTATTGTGTCAATCACAGCTTGATCGGCCATGACGGTCCATGAAAAGTGAGATTTCCTCCGATTCTTCTTTGCTTTGTCTCAAATCGTGTTCTTCGCTGACACTTATGTCCACTCGGTTAACAACTACACTAACTTTTGAACAAAATGTACATTGTTTGGCGTGCTGGAAATGGCGCAACATCCGTGGGACAGTTTGACACATTTACAGAAATCAGTTTCACATCTTGGTCTCAGACGTTTCTCCCGAAAAGTCCTGAGATGTAAAAATGGACTGAAGTGAGTCACTTGTTGACATCCAGTAACACTACAGGCTATAAATGAATGTGGATAGCATCATATGGGGATCTGTGACTTGACGTTGGATTCTTGGAGTCTTTCTCAGGACAAACAGACATTAAAGAGATTCATTAGAGACTCAGACAGCTGGTCTTTCCACGGCCAGATGATACAGGAACTGAAGTTCTTTCACTTCATGTATGTTCTCACAGGGTGGAAGGGGATCTTTACTCTGTGGTTTTGGGGCATTTGAGCATGTGTGCTGATCTCAGAGGAGCTTTAGCTGTTATATAACGGTGCGGTGCTCATTACATAAAACACACGACACTGCAGGACGAGTTGATTGACAGGTTTTGGCTCACAGGGTCACTGCAACAGTCATTTAGGAGAAGACATCGGAGAACATACAGTGGCATTCTGAAGTCTGCATGCCAGAACATCTTAACACGACCTGACTCATCACGTCACATGAGCGATTTGATGCTTTTCCACTAATTAATTGAAAAGAAAAATACAAAACCAGCAACCTTCTGATTACCAGTTATGTGCTTTAGCCCACTACACCACCACAATATATATATATATAAATATATGACTTTTGATCACTTTACCAGGCCTAAAAAGCACCATTTTAAAATTCCCTAATATTTCCAGCTTTTCCATAGTTGCATTTCCACTATTGGGACAGTGCCAGCCAGGGCTATCAACTGGCAGATGGGGCCAATAGCCTCGAGCCTCATATGCAAGCAAAATGAACATTATACCTGAACTGTATCCAGATGAATCAGAACAGAATCAAATGAGGAAATGTGTATCAATATCCAACCCTAGATTGTGTTATACGTTAAGCAGATTTAAGGTTCCCACTCTTTTCAAGGCCCAGTTTTCAAGCACAATTCCAGGACATTTTATGTGCCAACGGGTGTAATATATATATATCTATATATATTGGGGGGATTTTCTCCCCTTTTTCTCCCCAATTTGGAACGCCCAATTCCCAATGCGCTCCAAGTCCTCGTGGTGGTGTAGTGACTCGCCTCAATCCGGGTGGCGGAGGACGAATCTCAGTTGCCTCCGTGTCTGAGACAGTCAATCCGCGCATCTTATCACGTGACTTGTTGAGCGCGTTACCATGGAGACGTAGCGCGTGTGGGGGCTTCACGTTATTCTCCGCGGCATCCACACACAACTCACCACACGCCCCACCGAGAGCGAGAACCACATTATAGCGACCACGAGGAGGTTACCCCATGTGACTCTACCCTCCCTAGCAACCGGCCCAATTTGGTTACCCCATGTGACTCTACCCTCCCTAGCAACCGGGACAATTTGCTTACCCCATGTGACTCTACCCTCCCTAGCAACCGGCCCAATTTGGTTACCCCATGTGACTCTACCCTCCCTAGCAACCGGGACAATTTGCTTACCCCATGTGACTCTACCCTCCCTAGCAACCGGGCCAATTTGGTTACCCCATGTGACTCTACCCTCCCTAGCAACCGGGCCAATTTGGTTACCCCATGTGACTCTACCCTCCCTAGCAACCGGGCCAATTTGGTTACCCCATGTGACTCTACCCTCCCTAGCAACTGGGCCAATTTGGTTACCCCATGTGACTCTACCCTCCCTAGCAACCGGGACAATTTGGTTGCTAAGGAGACCTGGCTGGAGTCACTCAGCACGCCCTGGATTCAAACTCACGACTCCAGGTGTGATACTCAGCGTCAGATACCCAGGCAACGGGTGTAATATTTAAGGAAAAACACACAAGAGGTCATGATGTGTATTGTGGTTTTTGGATGGTTATTTTACTATTCTTTCCATATTCGACAGCTTAATTACATTTTATTAATCAACAAAATTGGAGATATTTGTCAAATGAAGAGCGGCACAACTGAACATCCCAGATGTGAGATATTTATTTAACACACTGTTATTATTATTATTACTAATATTTAACTAGAGTAAACATTACATTACTGTACAGTACTAAAACATTTAGGTCTTATTTCCCCATTTCACAAGTCCATTTAAATCAAGCTTTCGTTTGGGCTTTTCTGTGTGTTTTTGAAGGTAGTTCCTCACCTCCGGTTAAGCAGTTCACTACATGGCTACATGTGATTATTAAACCCCAAAAAGCATATTTAGTCTAAACATAATAGTTATAGTCTGTATGTGCTGCACACTTCAGAGTGATCTGATCAATTCAATCAGAACGGACGTGATGATCATGATGTTTTCAGTGAGCGGCCGGCCTCAAACGTTCATGTTGAAGTGTGCAGCACACGCAGATTACATATTAATTCAATCGTAGCCTTTTGTAGTTTAATGGACTTTTCACGGACAGTGATGATGCGTTTTCACCTAATATAGTAGCGTTCCGATCAGCGTCATTATCTAAAGTTTACAACTCCAGAAAATACAAAATAAATAACATTTTGCATTATATTGATACTTAAACCCTTTTATCAGCGCAAAGCAGAGATGACAGCAGATTAGCAGAGAAAGTAACAGTGCTTTGTTTATACAGTAATGTTGCCTCACAATGATACACTTTTGTGTGTTTGACACCTATCCCGAGTCCCTATTGTTACCATGGATCAAAAAAACTTTTAATGACACAATCAAACAGTTTTATTACACCAAAATATTTTTCAGGACACTTAGATATTTTTCACATTTTCCATGACGGGAAAACTGCAATGGAAAATTCCAGGTTTTCCTGGACGTGTGGGAACCCTGACACCATGTTTGTCTATTGTTGTGAATTAGTTAAAGATCAGCTCAAATTTCAGACTAATTTACTCAGAAATGCAGGAAAATTCAAGGGGTCACAAACTTTTTCTGCAACTCTATGTCAACAATCATCAAAAGGCTCAAACTAAATTTAAGATAGAATATTTAGAGCAATTTCACCCAGATTTTCCCAATTAATCACAAGCTTCATTTGAACAATCATGATGGCGATTCTTAAATATCCAAAGTCGATTTTTTTTTACTTTTACTTGAAAATTTACTTCAATTTTGATTGTGTTGAAAGTTAAATTCAAGCGCTTGCTTCCTGCCCGGTTTGGGTGCTGTTGTTCATTTTTAAATAATATTTTCACCAAGTTATAAAGTCTCTTGCTTTTACTGCAACTTCATATTGAACATTATCAAAAGGCTGAAAATCCAGTGAAGCTGAAGGGCTCATCTGACACCTCATCATGGGTCTGCCCGACAAATGTCACATGGACACCAGCGGACGGTTTCCCAAAGAGCACTTCCTGAAGCTTTGAGTTATTTTGGGCTGAATTGGGAATGGTGCCCTCGGTGAACACACACCGGTGACACAAGCTTCACTCCGCTTCAACGGCTGCCAGAAACACGGCCGGTTCCTTGAAGCGATCGCTCTGGTGAATCATGAGGATAGGAAACACTCTAAATGTCTCGCTCAAGAGCAAAATAACCCATAACCCTTATCAGTCTCACAACAGAAGGTCACTTCTCAAATACATGTTCTCCATTACCGCAGCAGAACGGAGCCGCGTGACCTCCAGTTCCTCAAAGCTCCCAGAAATGAGGAAGTCTGAGATGATTCTCATGATAAAACATCTCGACTCTATCTGGCAGATCTTTCATGCAGAAAGAGAAACAAAAGCACGATCCTTCAGTCAGCTAAACCCCCATCAAAACCAGTTCCCGTTCTCACTGGAGTTTCCTGTTAAACTGGATCCAACTCAAGCCAGTGAGGACTCAACACAAACATCTCCAACATCACGTTTCCTGCTTCCTTGAGAAAAACAAGACTGCAATGAGATCACAGTTTTGTCTGTTAGCTTTGAGATCCTCTACAGTGTTTTGTGCTCGTTACAAAAATGACAAAATAGCACTTTTAGCTGGGGCGGGACGATAACACGATAATCTTTTTCATATTGTTCGATGTCGATATTTATCACGATATACATTTACACGTTGCACTTTATTTTTTTATTTCAAGGTTGACGGAAGAAAAGAAGAAAAAATTAATTCTAAACAGTCAAAATAATCTCTATAAAACTGCCCAGGGGGTCCAGAGACGGCCAGCGGGGTCTGCGGGATCTTTTACCAAAATATTAAAATATTTTACCATTTATCAATTGAAAATTAATGTTAAAAGATATTTTCTGGATCAAACCAGCAACCTTCTGATTACCAGTTATGTGCTTTAGCCCACTACACCACCACCACTCCTTTATTATTAAAGGCTCGTAACAGCTGATTAATAAAGATACATTTAGAAGGGACAAACGTTTTGGTCTAAAAGCTGCTTTGAAACCATGTTAACTCATGCGGCGCTTCATGTCCGCACACATGCAGGGAAAAGAGGTGACGCGTGCGGAGCGGGACGGGGCAGAAATGATGCATGTCTGGTGCTGGAGAACAATATTGAAGATTACAGAAAGATCAGAGCTGTTGTCCACATCACTGTTGTTCTGTCGCGCTCTTCACTAGAGACGATGAGAGGACGCAACCGCTGTCATGAAGTCTTGCGGTGCAGATGGAATCTGACGTAGCCTAATCGCTAGCAAGGCAGCTAGCATTAGCAAGTTCATCCAGTCTGACCCTACATTACCACTGGCGCGTTGTGAGCGAAGCTGAGAGCGTTTTCAATTCATCCTATGAAAGCCGAGCGTCATACCCGCAAGGTGGATCGTAGGATTGGCGGCGGTGCGTAGCGAGATCTCTCCTAGCGCTGTGAGCGCCTTTGAGCAGATTTGAGCTGATTTCGTCCGCCCCAGCGGAAACGCAGCCTGAGATAGACGAACTGCTTGTGTTTTAGCGCCACACAGTAAATATCGAAAATTCCTCAAAAGCTTATCGTGGATTTTCTTCATCATGATAAATATCGATATCGTTTTATTGCCCAGCCCTACGTTAGCATAAACACACATTTAAAGGTAAATGGACCAGACATACTGGAGGCATCATCTCCTGCTCAGAGGCGCATCCGATGATCTTCCCAACGGGAGATTCAATAGAAAACACATGAACACAGGAAACGAGTCTGTTAATGTACTGACTTCTGCTCATCTTCAGCTTCCATAGACTGTAAAACAGAGAAATATATAAACTCTGAACCTGAAATCGATTTAGATCAGCTCACAATCATGTGTGAAACACTGACTTCTAACATTCACCAGATCTTCTGCAGCGATGTGCTCGTAATCTTCTTCCTCCAAATCGTTGGCTTTTATGTTTCAAAGAAAATCCCTTCCAGGAAGCATATGGCAGCAGAAATAGGTCAGCCATTAACAAACCAACATGAAGCTTCTCTCAGACCAATCCAACACGAGATTTAAGAGCCCGTAACCTCTTCTGCAGACACACACACGTCTCATTCATCATGTTTGGTATGTTATTCCCGTCCCACGTAAATCCGCAGCTTCTCATGGGTGAGGTGGACTAGCGGGACGTTGCTGGACTTCGTGATACTGATTTAGCAAAAGATCCAATGTCAGAATGTGTTTGCACTTTCCCCAAAAACCATCAACATAGACCAGCTCTTAACCCCTGACTGTCACAGTGATGAAAGCAATCGACTGATCCACTAAAACACGGAGAACGTTCAGTGATCTGATGTAATACGTCAGTAGCGTTCTCCTTTTCTCGCGGTAGGGGTGTGGCCATAGTCTCACACCAACTCGAGATCACTCGTACGAGATGGTGAAATCGTAAAATATCATGTGACTCGGCATGTACTAATAAGACTTAAAAAACATGCATAAAGTCTTATATTTGCAAATTCTGCATTTTCCATTTGTATTTTTTGGGATTCCGTGAAAATATTTTCATCAAAATAGTGATTAATCACATTTATAGATAAAGCTTTCATCAGATAAAATGTCATTCAATTACATTTGTAATTTTATTTACATTAGTTTAAATTAAATTGATAATTTACAATATATTTTCAACCAAAAATTGCCTTTTTTTGGTCAAATAAAATGCTGTAAAATTATAAATATAATTATGTAAATCTAATTATAAATAATAATGAAAATATTATAAAACCATTTATTATTAAATGATTGTTATTAGTAGTATTATTGCAATTCATTTTTTAAATTTTTTTTATATACAATAGTAATATTTTTCTGTCATTTTGTCTTCAATTTCATTTATTTTGATTTTAATTTATTTAAGCAACTTTATAGTTTTATTCTGTAATTTCTTTTTCCACAACAAACAAACAAACAAACAAACAACAAGTTGTATATATGTAACATATTCAGACAAATAAATAAATCCATATAAATATGAATGAACGATAATAATAACGATAATAATTAAATAAGAATAATTTAATAAAACAGAACTTTTATTTTGACGGACATTTGAGTCCCTCGTGTGGAAGTTTTAAACATGGTCTCAGAGCTGCACCGGAGGACTCATGCGAGTGTTCAGACGCACATACACTGAACACACGTGTCACGTGTGATCTGTTTGTATTTGTGTGAAGTATGACAGAGAGCAGAACGGCTCGCCGTCATTCGTGCAGCTTGTGTAGGTTACATGTTAAATTAAATGACTTCTGCTGTTTAAGGATTACACTTCGCCAAATCAAGATTTTAATTTGATTGTCAAATTATTATTGATTTAATCTAAAATAAATCTCACATCCACTCACATTAGCAAATAGTAGTATGCACCAAACTGTAGTATGCTCCCGAAATTAGCAACAAGATGATATTGCGCATTTTAACATTTTAGCTAGCCTTCATTTGAATAAAGGAAACATCGGCGAACAGATTTGGTCACTCGTTCCATATTTATGTAAAACAAATTAAAAATGTCTTCTTTCTTCACACGCTGCACAAACTTTATTTTCCAATTAAAATCATGGTCGGTTAGCGGTTACACTTCGTAAAAACATCATAATAGCATCATACATTGTAAAAAGCCAACTCGTAACATTTCGCCATCTTGTTTTATTATTACAACTTGCTGACTGTCACACCTGGAGTCGCGAGATTGAATCCAGGGTGTGCTGAGTGACTCCAGTCAGGTCTCCTTAGCAACCAAATTGTCCCGGTTGCTAGGGAGGGTAGAGTCACATGGGGTAACCAAATTGTCCCGGTTGCTAGGGAGGGTAGAGTCACATGGGGTAACCAAATTGTCCCGGTTGCTAGGGAGGGTGGAGTCACATGGGGTAACCAAATTGTCCCGGTTGCTAGGGAGGGTAGAGTCACATGGGGTAACCAAATTGGCCCGGTTGCTAGGGAGGGTAGAGTCACATGGGGTAACCAAATTGTCCCGGTTGCTAGGGAGGGTAGAGTCACATGGGGTAACCAAATTGTCCCGGTTGCTAGGGAGGGTAGAGTCACATGGGGTAACCAAATTGGCCCGGTTGCTAGGGAGGGTAGAGTCACATGGGGTAACCAAATTGTCCCGGTTGCTAGGGAGGGTGGAGTCACATGGGGTAACCAAATTGTCCCGGTTGCTAGGGAGGGTAGAGTCACATGGGGTAACCAAATTGGCCCGGTTGCTAGGGAGGGTAGAGTCACATGGGGTAACCAAATTGGCCCGGTTGCTAGGGAGGGTAGAGTCACATGGGGTAACCAAATTGGCCCTGTTGCTAGGGAGGGTAGAGTCACATGGGGTAACCAAATTGTCCCGGTTGCTAGGGAGGGTAGAGTCACATGGGGTAACCAAATTGGCCCGGTTGCTAGGGAGGGTAGAGTCACATGGGGTAACCAAATTGTCCCGGTTGCTAGGGAGGGTGGAGTCACATGGGGTAACCAAATTGTCCCGGTTGCTAGGGAGGGTAGAGTCACATGGGGTAACCAAATTGGCCCGGTTGCTAGGGAGGGTAGAGTCACATGGGGTAACCAAATTGTCCCGGTTGCTAGGGAGGGTAGAGTCACATGGGGTAACCAAATTGTCCCGGTTGCTAGGGAGGGTAGAGTCACATGGGGTAACCAAATTGGCCCGGTTGCTAGGGAGGGTAGAGTCACATGGGGTAACCAA
>JAVLUX010000067.1:1080000-1127500 GCA_032164185.1 Moxostoma hubbsi
ATGTTTTTATAATGTAAATAAACAATAATAAAAGTGTCAGAAATACAACGTTCTCAAAGTCACGAGTCTGAAGAAGTGACGTTTCTAATGTGAAGATGATGGAATAATAAATGAGGTTCCTGCAGCTTTAATCTCTGTAAAATCTCTGGAAGTGTTCAGAGTCAAATTAAGGCTCCGCCTCTCAAGACGACACTAAATCTGACCGCACTGCTCGACTATTATGAATAAAACTACGCCACATTTTTATAAATAGACTTTGGAGACGGCTGGTTTTGTTTATGAGACTCTAATATATCAGATCATATACAGTTTTACAACATGAATGCTGCTCAGATTGTAGTTTGATGAAGAACGATGATGAAGGCGAGATCTCATGTAAACAATGGAGAATATATCAATATTTCTCACATTTATCACTTTTATGGACAAAAAGTGCGATTGGATGTTTATCAATGAACGCTTGTCATGGACGATTGACTCAAGTGTGTTGAACTGGATTCATCTGGCGGTCGTGTTTTCATAATAAAAGTCCCGTTTTGATATTGTGTGTTTTCATAATAAAAGTCCCGTTTTGATATTGCGTGTTTTCATAATAAAAGTCCCGTTTTGATATTGCGTGTTTTCATAATAAAAGTCCTGTTTTGATATTGCGTGTTTTCATAATAAAAGTCCCGTTTTGATAGTGCGTGTTTTCATAATAAGTCCCGTTTTGATATTGCGTGTTTTCATAATAAAAGTCCTGTTTTGATAATGCGTGTTTTCATAATAAAAATCCCGTTTTGATATTGCGTGTTTTCATAATAAAAGTCCCGTTTTGATATTGCGTGTTTTCATAATAAAAGTCCCGTTTTGATATTGCGTGTTTTCATAATAAAAGTCCCGTTTTGATATTGCGTGTTTTCATAATAAAAGTCCCGTTTTGATATTGCATGTTTTCATAATAAAACTCCCGTTTTGATAATGCGTGTTTTCATAATAAAAGTCCCGTTTTGATATTGCGTGTTTTCATAATAAAAGTCCCGTTTTGATATTGCGTGTTTTCATAATAAAAGTCCCGTTTTGATATTGCATGTTTTCATAATAAAACTCCAGTTTTGATAATGCGTGTTTTCATAATAAAAGTCCCGTTTTGATATTGCGTGTTTTCATAATAAAAGTCCCGTTTTGATATTGCGTGTTTTCATAATAAAAGTCCCGTTTTGATATTGCGTGTTTTCATAATAAAAGTCCCATTTTGATTATTGCGTTTTCATAATAAAAGTCCCGTTTTGATAATGCGTGTTTTCATAATAAAAGTCCCGTTTTGATATTGCATGTTTTCATAATAAAAGTCCCGTTTTGATAATGCGTGTTTTCATAATAAAAGTCCCGTTTTGATATTGCATGTTTTCATAATAAAAGTCCCGTTTTGATATTGCATGTTTTCATTTGTACTCCTGCACAAATAACTCAGTTGCTGTTTCTGGAGCATTGCTATCGTGAAACAAAGCTCGGATATCAATGTTGAACCCTTAGACCTTTGACAAGATGTGTCATTAGTTAACATTAATTACATTATAGATGGTAAATTATATATTAAATGTAAGCAGAGTGACGTCACCACCGCGTGCGGGCGATTTTGTATCAACAGGTTAATGTTTACATTATTAATCTATACTTTTAAAACCGTGTGTATTTTAGCATTTACGGATGTATTCAGTTACTCTGTTGTCATGTGACGAAAAAACACTAAAAACAAATACACAGAAAAGCCTTTTGGATCCTCGTGACTTTATGTGAAGTTTTATAATATCAGATATTTGAATAGGGCTGTCAATCAATTAACATTTTTAATAAAGTTAATTAATGGTGTGCCAATTAATGGAATATATACTCCGATCAGCCACAACAGTAAAAGCAGTTTTTTTAAAATGTATGAAACTAACACAGGCACAAAGATGACATTTGAAGTGGCATAAATGAAGTTGTCTCAACGTAATTAAAAAGATGACTTTGACAAATGTTTATCTAGTAGATGTGACAAAATTAATTTGTACATCAAGACTTGATCAATTCATTCAAATACGTTCGGCATGGAAAACTTCCTTGAACGTCTTTGTTTGCGTGCAGGTCATTTAGTCACACAAGTGACCGTTTTCTTTATAAGTGGAACACAAAAGAGGATGTTGGGCAGAATGGCAGCTTCAGTCACCATTCACTTTAATGTGTGGAAAAAAGATGCAATGAAAGTAAATGGTGACTGAGAATAACATTCTGCCTAACATATGGTTTTGTGTTTCAGAGAGGAACGTTATACAGGTTTGGGACAACATGAGGGTGTGTACATTATAATTTTGAGGTGTACTGTCCCTTTAAGGTCAACAGTGTACCACAGTGAAGAGCTACACAGACTTTCAAAACTCTCCTCTATAAATAGCAACAGAACGTCCAGTGTCCAACATCTGCAAGCTGTCCTTTTCTACACGCGTCTGTCCGGTTCTGATTGGCTTCTGGGGTCATAGGGACTCAATCGCGCTCTTCCAGTTACACGTTAGAAAGACGAGCGATCCATTAATATTAAGTCACCGGCGAGAGCTTCCTTGCTTCCAACTTCTTCAATATTTAATGGCATGTGGACATTGGCACCTTCTAGTTAAGCGGGATCGAGGCGAGCGGATCTGCCCGACAACACGGCTGCTGTTTCCTGTCAAAGGAGGCCTTGTCCTGTCTCAGCGCTCCTGTAGGAACAGAACAGTCTAGAGAACGCTCAGTGTTTCCACACACATCGGCAGCGCTTCAGGAACTCGTGAGGACTCGTTGCAGAAGGACAAACACTGATCTGTCCAGATCTGCAGAGCTGGAAGACTGTACTAATCACACCCAAATCTGATGACTGCTCATTCTGATCAGACATTGAACGCTACACAGGCTAACGATAGTAAGACTCGCCCGCACAAGACGACGCTACAAGCAAACAATCAAATTCTTCAAGAATACACATGAGCGACACAAGGTCGAGGCACAATCTGAATATAATATTGACCTGTTACTGATATAGTATAACTATCTCTTCCAGAACGAGATATAAACGCTGGCTACACAGCTTACCCAAACCTCTGGCAACATTTAGTCACCCTCATGTAGTTCCAAACTCCTGCAATTTGTTTCTCCCGTGGAACACAAAATAAGGCCTTTAGAAAGTGACTTTCCCAAGCATCATTAAAGTAGGCCACATGCACTATATTCCAAGTTTTGATAAGTCATACCATACATTGTAGTACTAATAAACAAACCTAGAGCGCGCAACAGTGCCCGTTCACTTTTTATATAAACTTAAATAAAGGAGTTGTAAGCCATGAACCAAACCAACCACAACATTACATTTTAATTTGAGGCAAAAAAGCATTTGAATATCAGACAAAAAAAAAAAAAATCAGAAAAGACAAATATACAAGACTTTTTACTTAACATCCCGCGCGCTATGTTGCGAAAAATGTTTACACTTAAAACATTAAAGTTCCCGTATACAGAAGTCAGGCATATGACGTGTCATTTGAAAGCTTATAATCTGAACTTTTCAAAGCTAACATCACTTGTGCATTTATATTACTGAAAATAACAAAATAACGCCTTAAAACATTCGCATTGAAAATCAGCGCCCCCTAGAGGTCATGTGGTACAAATATTTATATGAAATTAAAAGTCCTTCACGCTGCACATACATGGACAAGTCATATATCAAATGAAAGCTCTCATTCTCAGGAATGTGACTGTACAGTTTATTTTATTGCACTAATAACACATTTCAAATGAATCATAAAGAGATATATGATTTCTGTAAGTCATCAAATACAAACGTCTCTTTTCTGCTCCGATAACTGCTGCTGAATGCCAAAAATAGCCCAAAATATTATATCTGCTTTTACCGAAGGGAGTTTTCTTAAAAATGAGCCATTGTTTACTTCTCTGTGAGCTTGTGTGAAAAATCCAATGTTATATCTTAGATGCCCAGAACAAACTATAGAAAAGAACACAAAATCTTTTTGACTATTGATGATAAAAATAAATCAAAATCATCGCAAAGGGGAGGATCTCAACTTTCTAATGACACCTAGATTGAGCTTGTAGTCCACTCAGAGGCCGAGATATTCAATGTAATAATGAGGGTGTTGCTTGAACTGAACATTAGACTGAATGTCTATGGACGAGCACATCTGTAAAATGTGTCTTGTGTGTATTGTGATGGAGGAAAGATTATTTTTTCTAGTGTTTTCTGCCATTTAGTGGAATGAAATGAGACTTTTCAAAGTGAGGTCGAGTGAACAGAACCAGAATTACATGTTTACAAATGTAGGACAAAAACAACAACATCAATATTTCCCTAAAAAAAAAACATGTTTATAATTACATAAACAGTTTTATAAATCTGTTTTATAAGATTATAAACACATACAATATTATTTATGAATAATTGGTGTCTTTCTTTTATATTTGGGGGTTCTCTGAAAAATTAGACCAATTTTCCGCAATTAGTCCACAGTGTGTGTGAACGGTGAACTTTTTAATTTGAGCGTGAAAAATTGTGGATGGCAGCCGAAAAATGTAACAACAATCCCATGAAGCATTGCGAATGACACTCTAATAAAATATATAAAACTATTTATATATTTATATTTATATAAGTAGTCTGAAAGTGTAGGAGAGTGACTCAATTGTGTCATTCACAGTGTATTATGGGAGTGGGCGGAGCTACAAAGCTCTTTTGACCCACTTTGCTTGCTGTGAGTCTCTGATTGGTGGATCATTTCCCTTCAGGATAATGGGTAGTGTAGTTAAAGGGTAGAGAGGTTGTAATAATGTGACTGATGGCTTCAACAGAAGCAGATACCATCAAGCCCTCTTCAAGTCATTCCACGAGTTTGGATTTAGGTCTGGGCTCTGAATGGGCCAATCCAAAACCTCGATGTTCTCCTGAAGCCATTCCTTTCTTGACTTAGATTTGTGTTTGGGGTCATTATCATGCTGAAAGATGAAATACCACATCCATCTTCAGCTTTCCAATGGAGGCCTGCAGATTTGGTGCCAGAATGGATTTGGCACTATCCATAATTCCTCCCATTTTGACTAGTGCCCCAGTTACCATCTGAACATAAGCTGGCCCATAGCATGATGCTTCCACCTCCATGCTTCACCATGTGCGTGATGTTGTTTTGGGTGACTGATATATGTTTGTCAAAATTTGTGAGCAGTGCTTCAGTCTTGCCATCCTACCCCATAGCCCAGACAAATGATGAATATGGGATACGGTTGTCGTATGCATTTAGGGGCCAGTCCTTGCCAGCTTTTTTAAAAATATATAAAACATGCAGCACAACCAATGATTAAGTTCCTTAAATAAATCCATCAGAACAGTGACTGTAACTTCAGTCGGTTTCTAATGTCCACCAAGACGTTATATAACTCATGGCTTCTTCAGATAATGGCTTTAAAGTAGTTGTGTAGTAAATACACTCTTCAGAGACGAACACACTGCAAAAACAAGTGTGTGTGTGAGACTGCAGAAGCCAATGCATCATGTCAAGAAAGCGTCCACTGGAGCATTTCAATTGGCTTTTGTGTCTCGTTTCTTTCTCTCTCTGTGTTCGCCTGAGGAACAGACTCTAAACTTCAGCGCTGCTGCGAGTATCTGCCTCCTTTAGTGGCCTCAAATTACTGAAAGGTCCATTTTGTATCTTAGATCACTAGTCCATCAAAATGGAAGCCCAAACAGACTCAAGGCGTCCTTTAATAACACCCAGAAACAACGACCTTCACAGAGCCGCAGTAAGAAAGGGAACTCAAGATGTCTTTAATAATATGGTATCAATTATTCCTTCTATACAGTAAATCTCAAACTGAGCTCAGATTTGCCAAGATAACAAAGTCTGCAATCTAAAGCCTCAAACATTTCTCATCATCTGAGATAACCTGTCCACATTCATTTCATGACTCTATTATCTTACTCTAGGTCAATAATGTACTCATTTGAGTCTGTTTACTTCTTCTGAGGGATCGTTTCATGTCAACTAACCAGAGCTAAAAATGTATTATTATTATTATTATTATTATTTTAATGGGTGAAAAGAAGACATCAATTATGTTAAAAGTCAAAATCTGAAACTCCATGGATGAATATTTACAGAGTTGTGCATTATATTGTAGAGGGCGGTCAAATGGGAATCAAATCCAAATCAAATCAAATCACTTTATTGTCACACTACTGTGTACACGAGTGCAACAGCAGGTGAAATTCTTGTGTGCAGTTCCGAGCAACATTGCAGTAATGACAGTGACGAGACATAAACCACTTTACAATAACAACATATTTACACAAAACAATTTACATAACAAACTTACACAACAATTTACATAACAAATGTACACAATACACACAATGTAGAATACACATACACTAGATAAGGGTATATATATATATATATATATATATATATATATATACACTGACTGAATTGGGATCTTCACCAATGATTTGGGAGCATATCTACAGGTCAAAGAAACAATCTTACAAAGGTGTGAGCATCATGATTGTATATTTACACAGAGATTGGTCGATCTTTTACTCAAATCAGTCGACTTCAGCAGCTCTTGTTGCATTATACGCCAATGCTGAGACTCCAAAAATGGGAAAAAACACTTTTTTTACGCTGTTTTTCCAAAGTTGGAGTGTCAATAACTCCAGAAATATTAAAGAAATCTTAAAATCCTCTCATATTATGGTTCAGAACAAACTTTCTTTTATGTATCTTCACTTTTAAGACTCTATATAGTTAATTCCCAGAGAAATAGGGCTCTCAATATGGCTCCATAGTAAAATTTTACCCACATTCAATGGTCGAAAATCAAATGTGGGTCACGTGGTTTCATACAAAGTTTCATACGCTAGTTTCATACAAAGGTCTAAAGTACCAATACGGCTGAAACTAGAAATATACCTTTATTTATTCACATAAAAACAATAATGTAAAACTCTCAAATCAATTGATGTTTATCTTTCTTCAAATAAATGACCAAAATCACAAATTTCATAGAGATTTGACATAGAATAACCCTAAAGAACGTTAAGAGGAACATCTAAGATAAAGGAAATATCACGGAGAGCTATGAAACAGTAACCTCTCAACATTTCTCTCAGATGTGATCTTAGAAGGCAGCATCATTTCTGGGACAGTGTTCATGTTGGGAGCACACTTACGATGCCTTAAATGCTGTCTAGGTAGGTAGCTCACTAAGGTTTGGAATAGTGCTCATGTTTACACTGTTACCTGCATCCTCAGTAGTCCGTCATTAAAAATAAATGTGATGCTTTTGTGTGTATTTATGTTTTTCTCTGTTCAACATGACACAATAAAGAGAGTGCCATTGTCTTTATTCACACTTTAATATCCACCGTTATAAACAAAATCCACATGCATGACTAACTGCTCACTACTGAGTAATTATTGACCTGATCAACTACCAAAAATACACTTGCACAATAAATGCAGCATTATACACCTGCTACACTAAACAATGAGGTTTTAAAGGCTCTATTTGCTTTCTATAGTTCACTGGAGGGTTATAGTTCACTCAAATTGTTGTATTTATACCACTTGCAGGGTCAGACACTAACAGAGGCTTTGGACAAAAATGCCCCCAAAATGTAAGTTTTGTTTGATATATTGTATTCTAGGCCTAGTTAAATATCTTATCACACCAAATATGAATCTGATTTAAAATTACTCAAACTGAAAATGTATTTTAATGAACTGTTCAAGGCTTTTTATATGGTTAGAAAAAAATGCCCTCATAAATTGACCATTATAAAAGTTAATTAAATAGACACTGACCATTAGCATCACAAACTTGAACTGAGGAAGATTATTTTAGGCTTCCCAAACAATCCCCTTTTTGTCAATTGGTCAGATAAATAGATAGTCCTGCCCCAAATTTACACCACTGGTTGAGTCAGCGGCCATGTTTACATGTGCACCAATACACTTAATATTGCAATAATCAGATTAAGATGTTTACATGTACACCAATACACTTATTATTGCAATAATCAGATTAAGATGTTTACATGTGCACCAATACACTTATTATTGCAATAATCAGAGTATGAGGAATAATCAGATTACGATGTTTACATGTGCACCAATACACTTATTATTGCAATAATCAGAGTATGAGGAATAATCAGATTAAGATGTTTACATGTGCACCAATACGCTTATTATTGCAATAATCAGATTAAGATGTTTACATGTACACCAATACGCTTATTATTGCAATAATCAGATTACGATGTTTACATGTGCACCAATACACTTATTGCAATAATCAGAGTATGAGGAATAATCAGATTAAGATGTTTACATGTGCACCAATACGCTTATTATTGCAATAATCAGATTAAGATGTTTACATGTACACCAATACGCTTATTATTGCAATAATCAGAGTATGAGGAATAATCAGATTAAGATGTTTACATGTGCACCAATACGCTTATTATTGCAATAATCAGAGTATGAGGAATAATCATATTAAGATGTTTACATGTGCACCAATACGCTTATTATTGCAATAATCAGAGTATGAGGAATAATCAGATTAAGATGTTTACATGTGCACCAATACGCTTATTATTGCAATAATCAGAGTATGAGGAATAATCAGATTAAGATGTTTACATGTGCACCAATACGCTTATTATTGCAATAATCAGATTAAGATGTTTACATGTACACCAATACACTTATTATTGCAATAATCAGAGTATGAGGAATAATCATATTAAGATGTTTACATGTGCACCAATACGCTTATTATTGCAATAATCAGAGTATGAGGAATAATCAGATTAAGATGTTTATATGTGCACCAATACACTTATTATTGCAATAATCAGATTACGATGTTTACATGTGCACCAATACACTTATTATTGCAATAATCAGATTACGATGTTTACATGTGCACCAATACACTTATTATTGCAATAATCAGATTACGATGTTTACATGTGCACCAATACACTTATTATTGCAATAATCAGATTACGATGTTTATATGTGCACCAATACACTTATTATTGCAATAATCAGATTACGATGTTTACATGTGCACCAATACACTTATTATTGCAATAATCAGAGTATGAGGAATAATCAGATTAAGATGTTTACATGTGCACCAATACACTTATTATTGCAATAATCCGATTAAGATGTTTACATGTGCACCAATACACTTATTATTGCAATAATCCGATTAAGATGTTTACATGTGCACCAATACACTTATTATTGCAATAATCAGATTAAGATGTTTACATGTACACTAATACGCTTATTATTGCAATAATCAGATTTTAAGGAATAATTAGATTAAGATGTTTACATGATTTGGGGAAACCTCTTTAATCCTGTTTACATGTAAATTGCCATTACTATGATAATTTGCTGAGAAATGTGGTTTTATTTTTATATAAATTAATATTTATTACAAAAACACCTTTAACTAATCGGTTTATAAGAGTCATTTGTTTCTCAGACTAGACCGTTTGCTCTGTGTTTTGATTAACAAAAAAAAAAATCAGTTCATAAGAGTCATTTGTTTGTGAATCAGACTACACAGGGCACGCAGGATGTTGTTGTGTTCTGCCCACAAGGTTTGCCCCCAAGACAAACCTTGCCATTATTTTGCGGCATATGTTCTTTTTATCTCACCAACATTCAATTCAGACAGTAAATGGACATTTGCCAATTGGGAAAATGTTTTCTTTTGAGTGAAGCCGATAAAGTAAGTGCAGCTGTTTCGCAATATTTACGTGCTCGAGCGTAACATCATCCGTCTACATCACTGGCACAGGCGCGATTATAATAGGAGTACTCCACATGTCTTACTGTGAATATCATTACTCTGATTATTAGCAGAATTGCAATAACATATCTGCACTATTCAGTTTACTTAAGCAATAGTACTGCCTTAATTGCATTTGCAGGTGCATGTGACCAATGTTGATTTGTCGGGTTGGTTGGGATGCTGAATGTTGTGAAAGCAATGCAGAGACACAGTGTTCATCAGAAATCGACCTACAGAGGGCTTAATTATACTGGATTCTTCATATTTAACTGGGATATAGTCTTTAAACATCCAGAAAATGGCACACTACACCTTTAAAACAAACCTAAAATGTTGGTGCCAACTTATACTGTAAACATTGAGCGTTTCTCCCATGAGCTGAACGGGTTTACACTGGATCTTCATGAAAAGTGGGTCACCGGTGAGCTTGGGTCTCTATCAGTGTGTGCTCAACTGTTGCATAAGACGGCTTTTAGATTTCCAGGTCAGACACTCGACCCCAAAGTCATTACACTGAGACTACAGCGTGTCATCAGAAATATCCCCAAAACATGTTGCTGGAAAGGAAAGAAATGATTTCCGAGAATCCGTAGAGGAACTTCCAGTCAAAACTAGACGAACAAGTTGCAAAGGCAAAACAGACCATGAGAGATATCAGCCAGACAGCAGACACAGCGTCTCCTTGACATATCCTAGCTTACACTTGGCTTAGAAATCCATAAAACAAACTAGATTTCTTTATTTGATCAGCTGATAAACAATCAAAATACAGTACATGTCCTCACAGCGTCAACAAACCATAAAGAACCAGCAGAGCTGCATCAGACGGCTGCAGGAACAGCCAGTAACCTTCATCTGAGAGAACCTGTTTGCCCTGACATGGGAGACGTGCCACCATTTTGAGCTCCTCTGGCCTGCGTCTGTCGTATTGAGTGTGTGTGTGTGTGTGTGGCGCGCTGTCTTTGTCAGCAGGATTTCACAGTGGCCAGAGCGATTGCAGAAGGACACACACACACACACACACTCTCAGTACTCTAGTGCCGTGGAGAAACAAACAGCCTTTCACAGTTTACTGACATGAACAGAAGAACCCAAAACACTTTGATGGTGCACAATGCATCTGATAGTAATCATAAATGTACATTTATTACATGCACCATGTCAGATAATTAAACTAAAGCCAGACAAGTGCACAAACATTTGCTTTCACTTCCAGCAGAAGCTTCAGATGTCACACATATGATCCAAAACAACACACAGATGCATTGAGGAAATAATGCATTCAAACGTTATAAAACCTCCCACCAACATTCAGAACAGCAAGAATGAGTTCCTGTCATCTGCAAAACCCAACAAACCTTCACAAAACTCTATAAAAGACTTCCGAAAGCCACCGTAGAACATGTCAAACTCAGCATAAAGCCTCTAAACAAAGCACTGTCCATCAAATCAGTCCAAAATAAAACCTCCCACAAAACAATTACACAACAACACCACCCAACTATTGGACTCTGACATTATCCACACTATTGCAGTTCCCAAACAAACCAAATTTGCTGAAATAAACATCTTCAAAAACCCCTTTAAACATCGTTTGTGAGATATTAAACATGCAGAAGATCACAGATGAACATTACAGACCTGCATAAATCAGCATTAACATGATAAACACATCAGAAAACTCCAACAACACGTTAATAAACAACAACACCGCACATCATTATCCACAATATTCAATTCCCAAATCAGCTACGCTCATTATTTGTAAGTCAGGTTGTTCTGGAAGCACCTGTGGAACATGACAGATCATCAGCATGAACATGTTAAAGCCTTTGAATCGCTAAATATATAATAGCACATTTCCACAACAACAACAACAAACAGCAGCCGGTGAATAACAGCAGAAGCACCTGACCATCTCCACAACAAACCAAATCAGATCAAATAAAACAAACATCTTCAAAATGCTGAAAACTATCTTTAAACGCATAAAGATATTAAACGTGCATTAAGAGCTTCTAAAGAGCAGAAACACTCATTAATTGTAAATCTGGTTCTTCTGAAGACCACCGTGGAACATGACAGACCTTCAGAATGAACATCTTAAAGCCTTTGAATAGCAAAATATATAATAGCACATTTCCACAACAACAGCAGGTGAATAAAATGACATTATCCACAACAAACCAAATCTGCTCAAATACGAGAAACTTCTTCTAAATGTTTTGGAGATATTAAACACGTACTGTAGATCTCCAATAGATGTTTATGAGGTTCTCCTGGAGGCCACTGTAGAACATGATAATAACAGTCATGTACACAACAACAGCAGCGCGACAGAACCCGAAGCACCTGCGTTATTAAATAATAATGAAGCCAAACTTCAGCTTCACTTGCACAAAGACTGAAATAAACGCCGAAAGAGTGAAAAAGCGTGAAAAACATCTCCATAAATCTCACTGTGAGAGGTCGCAGGTCCATGTGCGGTTGGAAAGTCAACCTTTGTTCTCCAGTGAGACTCCATTTTCTGGAGGAACCCTCGGTGTCATTCTATACCTGCTGTGACAAACACCTGGAACCCGAGAAAAACACCCGCCGCCCGCTCGCGCGTGTACAGGAACATCGTTGCAACATTGTAACACTGTCACGAAGCGACATTGTAACACTGAACGTCACAGGCACGTCGCGAGAGCGTCTGGACGCGGAGCTCTAAATGGACGCGGAGCTTCAAATCCGTGCAATGGCTTCCAGCACACGGTCAAAAGCTCCGTCAGACCTGCCACATTTCACTCGTAACCGAATCCGCGCCCTCAAACTCCCTCAACGGCACGGCGTTCCCGACAAATCCCCTCAGAACAGCCCGCTCGGACGGGTATAAATAGAAGATCTGAAGGAGAACGCTCCAGCAACGCGTCGCTTTACCGACATGGAGGTGCCAGTTTTGGAGCGTTCGGTCGGTCGGTTCGGTGTCTATCCGTTCCTCATCTGCTGCTCCTCAACTGTAGCGAATAGGCAGGAAAACCGCGTTTCCAGGACATTCCCGAAGCGCCTCGTCAACCAGCCCGAGCTCGAGCACATTACTAGATCATTTAGAGCAAGTCGAGATGTTGACGATTGAGAAAACGCATACTCACGCCTGGATCCTGGATCGAGATCTTCTGTAAAGTTGTGTCCGGTCTAGAGCAGCAGAATGATCGCCATCTTCCCTCCTGCTTCTGCTGCTTCTTCTTCTTCTTCAGCACACCAGCAGCAGATGACCTGAGCTCAGTCTGTCTCTGTATAATGAGCTGCCTCACAGACAAGGAAGACAATCTGCTAAGCAGGCAACACAAAGAAGTTCTGGAGTCGTGCAAGCACCAGAGGGTGCACAAGAGTTTGCGATGAGACAGAGAGACAGGAGGAAGATCCACAGAGCCTCTCATGACTCCAGCAGCAGCAGACATGGAGGTCTTCAACATGGAGACGCTATAGAGCGCTTATGACACATTATGAGCCATACGAGCACGCGGCATTACAGCGAGACTTCATCAGTGTAGCTCACACTGTACATACACCAGTCACATGACCATGGGTAGATAGATAACAATTCCCGATTTCTTTTTTGGGAACCAATTCCTAACGTTCTCCTTAGGATTTTATTTTTTGAAACCAAAATTCCCAGAACAATGTAGGAATGGGAATGTTAGTTAATGATCATAAAATCTAACAATAACCATTAGAAAATGGTTTTTGTGTGAGAACCAATAAAGAACCTATTCAGAACGTTCTCTAATGGTTATTGTTGGATTTTATAATCATAAACTAACGTTCCAAGAACATTGCAGTGAGGTTTTTGTGTGAGAACCAATAAAGAACCTATTCAAAACATTCTCTAATGGTTATTGTTGGATTTTATAATCATGGTCTAACGTTTCCAGAACATTGCATTGAGGTTTTTGTGTGAGAACCAATAAAAAAACCTATTCAGAACGTTCTCTAATGGTTATTTTTAGATATTAAAACAATAAATTAACGTTTCCAGAACATTGCATTGAGGTTTTTGTGTGAGAACCAATAAAAAAACCTATTCAGAACGTTCTCTAATGGTTATTGTTGGATTTTATAATCATAAACTAACGTTCCAAGAACATTGCAGTGAGGTTTTTGTGTGAGAACCAATAAAGAACCTATTCAAAACATTCTCTAATGGTTATTGTTGGATTTTATAATCATGGTCTAACGTTTCCAGAACATTGCAGGGAGGTTTTTGTGTGAGAACCAATAAAGAACCTATTCAGAACGTTCTCTAATGGTTATTTTTAGATTATATAATCATAAACTAACGTTCCAAGAATATTGCATTGAGGTTTTTGTGTGAGAACCAATAAAGAACCTATTCAGAACGTTCTCTAATGGTTATTGTTGGATTTTATAATCATAAACTAACGTTTCCAGAACATTAGAGTTAGGGTTTTTGTGTGACAACCAATAAAGAACGTATTCAGAACGTTCTCTAATGGTTATTGTTGGATTTTACAATCATAAACTAACGTTTCCAGAACATTGCATTGAGGTTTTTGTGTGACAACCATTATAGAACTTTTCAGAACGTTCTCTAATGGTTACTGTTGGATTTTATAATCATAAACTAAGGTTCCCAGAACATTGCAGTGAGGTTTTTGTGTGACAACCAATAAAGAACCTATTTAGAATGTTCTCTAATGGTTATTGTTGGATTTTATAATCATAAACTAACGTTCCAAGAACATTGCTGGGAGGTTTTTGTGTGAGAACCAATAAAGAACCTATTCAGAACATTCTCTAATGGTTATTGTTGGATTTTATAATCATAAACTAACGTTCCCAGAACATTGCATTGAGGTTTTTGTGTGAGAACCAATAAAGAATCTAATCAGAACGTTCTCTAATGGTTATTGTTGGATTATATAATCATAAACTAACGTTCCAAGAACATTGCAGTGAGGTTTTTGTGTGACAACGAATAAAGAACCTATTCAGAACATTCTCTAATGGTTATTGTTGGATTTTATAATCATAAACTAACGTTCCCAGAATATTGCAGGGAGGTTTTTGTGTGACAACCAATAAAGAACCTATTCAGAACATTCTCTAATGGTTATTGTTGGATTTTATAATCATAAACTAACGTTCCCAGAATATTGCAGGGAGGTTTTTGTGTGACAACGAATAAAGAACCTATTCAGAACATTCTCTAATGGTAATTGTTGGATTTTATAATCATAAACTAACGTTCCCAGAACATTGCAGTGAGGTTTTTGTGTGAGAACCAATAAAGAACCTATTCAGAACGTTCTCTAATGGTTATTGTTGGATTTTATAATCATAAACTAACGTTCCCAGAACATTGCATTGAGGTTTTTGTGTGACAACCAATAAAGAACCTATTCAGAACGTTCTTTAATGGTTATTGTTGGATTTTATAATCATAAACTAACGTTTCCAGAACATTGCAGTGAGATTTTTGTGTGAGAACCAATAAAGAACCTATTCAGAACGTTCTCTAATGGTTATTGTTAGATTTTATAATTATAAACTAACGTTTCCAGAACATTAGAGTGAGGGTTTTTGTGTGACAACCAATAAAGAACCTATTAAGAACGTTCTCTAATGGTTTTTGTTGGATGTTATAACCATAACTAACGTTCCCAGAACATTGCAGTGAGGTTTTTGTGTGAAAACCAATAAAGAACCTATTCAGAACGTTCTCTAATGGTTATTGTTGGATTTTACAATCATAAACTAACATTTCAAGAACATTGCACTGAGGGTTTTGTGTGAGAACCAATATAGAACCTATTCAGAACGTTCTCTAATGGTTATTGTTGGATTTTATAATCATAAACTAACATTCCCAGAACATTGCAGGGAGGTTTTTGTGTGAGAACCAATAAAGAGCCTATTCAGAACGTTCTCTAATGGTTATTGTTGGATTTCACAATCATAAACTAACGTTTCCAGAACATTGCATTGAGGTTTTTGTGTGACAACCATTATAGAACCTTTTCAGAACGTTCTCTAATGGTTACTGTTGGATTTTATAATCATAAACTAACATTCCCAGAACATTGCAGTGAGGTTTTTGTGTGAGAACCAAAAAAAAACCTATTCAGGACGTTCTCTAATGGTTATTGTTGGATTTTATAATCATAAACTAACGTTCCCAGAACATTGCATTGAGGTTTTTGTGTGACAACCATTAAAGAAGCTATTCAGAACTTTCTCTAATGGTTATTGTTGGATTTTATAATCATGAACTAACGTTCCCAGAACATTGCAGTGAGCTTTTTGTGTGAGAACCAATAAAGAGCCTATTCAGAACGTTCTCTAATGGTTATTGTTGGATTTCACAATCATAAACTAACGTTCCCAGAACATTGCAGTGAGCTTTTTGTGTGAGAACCAATAAAGAAGCTAATCAGAAAGTTCTCTAATAGTTATTGTTGGATTTTACAATCATAAACTAACATTTCAAGAACATTGCACTGAGGGTTTTGTGTGAGAACCAATAAAGAACCTATTCAGAACATTCTCTAATGGTTATTGTTGGATTTTATAATCATAAACTAACGTTCCCAGAACATTGCACTGAGGGTTTTGTGTGAGAACCAATATAGAACCTATTCAGAACGTTCTCTAATGGTTATTGTTGGATTTTATAATCATAAACTAACGTTCCCAGAACATTGCAGGGAGGTTTTTGTGTGAGAACCAATAAAGAGCCTGTTCAGAACGTTCTCTAATGGTTATTGTTGGATTTCACAATCATAAACTAACGTTCCCAGAACATTGCATTGAGGTTTTTGTGTGACAACCATTATAGAACCTTTTCAGAACGTTCTCTAATGGTTACTGTTGGATTTTATAATGATAAACTAACGTTCCCAGAACATTGCAGTGAGCTTTTTGTGTGAGAACCAATAAAGAAGCTAATCAGAAAGTTCTCTAATAGTTATTGTTGGATTATATAATCATAAACTAACATTTCAAGAACATTGCTGGGAGGTTTTTGTGTGAGAACCAATAAAGAACCTATTCAGAACATTCTCTAATGACTATTGTTAGATTTTATATTCATAAACTAACGTTTCCAGAACATTGCAGTGAGGTTTTTGTGTGAGAACCAATATAGAACCTATTCAGAATGTTCTCTAATGGTTATTGTTGGATTTTATAATCAAAAACTAACGTTCCCAGAACACTGCAGGGAGGTTTTTGTGTGAGAACCAATAAAGAACCTATTCAGAACGTTCTCTAATGGTTATTGTTGGATTTTATAATCATAAACTAACGTTCCCAGAATACTGCAGTGAGGTTTTTGTGTGACAACCAATAAAGAACCTATTCAGAACATTCTCTAATGACTATTGTTAGATTTTATAATCATAAACTAATGTTTCCAGAACATTGCAGTGAGGTTTTTGTGTGAGAACCAATAAAGAACCTATTCAGAACGTTCTCTAATGGTTATTGTTGGATTTTATAATCATAAACTAACGTTCCCAGAACATTAGAGTGAGGTTTTTGTGTGAGAACCAATAAAGAACCTTTTCAGAACGTTCTCTAATGGTTATTGTTGGATTTTATAATCATAAACTAACGTTTCCAGAACATTAGAGTGAGGTTTTTGTGTGACAACTAATAAAGAACCTATTCAGAACGTTCTCTAATGGTTATTGTTAGATTTTATAATCATAAACTAACGTTCCCAGAACATTGCTGTGAGCTTTTTGTGTGAGAACCAATTAAGAACCTATTCAGAACGTTCTCTAATGTTATTGTTGGATTTTATTATCATAAACTAATGTTCCCAGAACATTGCAGTGAGGTTTTTGTGTGAGAACCAATAAAGAACCTATTCAGAACGTTCTCTAATGGTTATTGTTGGATTTTATTATCATAAACTAATGTTCCCAGAACATTGCAGTGAGGTTTTTGTGTGAGAACCAATAAAACCTATTCAGAATATTCTCTAATGGTTATTGTTGGATTTTATTATCATAAACTAACGTTCCCAGAACATTGCAGTGAGGTTTTTGTGTGAGAACCAATAAAGAACCTATTCAGAACGTTCTCTAATGGTTATTGTTGGATTTTATTATCATAAACTAATGTTCCCAGAACATTGCAGTGAGGTTTTTGTGTGAGAACCAATAAAGAACCTATTCAGAACATTCTCTAATGGTTATTGTTGGATTTTATAATCATAAACTAACGTTCCCAGAACATTGCAGTGAGGTTTTTGTGTGAGAACCAATAAAAAAACCTATTCAGAACATTCTCTAATGGTTATTGTTGGATTTTATAATCATAAACTAACGTTCCCAGAACATTGCAGTGAGGTTTTTGTGTGAGAACCAATAAAAAAACCTATTCAGGACGTTCTCTAATGGTTATTGTTGGATTTTATAATCATAAACTAAGGTTCCCAGAACATTGCAGTGAGGTTTTTGTGTGACAACCAATAAAGAACCTTTTCAGAACGTTCTCTAATGGTTACTGTTGGATTTTATAATGATAAACTAACGTTCCCAGAACATTGCAGTGAGCTTTTTGTGTGAGAACCAATAAAGAAGCTAATCAGAAAGTTCTCTAATAGTTATTGTTGGATTATATAATCATAAACTAACATTTCAAGAACATTGCTGGGAGGTTTTTGTGTGAGAACCAATAAAGAACCTATTCAGAACATTCTCTAATGACTATTGTTAGATTTTATATTCATAAACTAACGTTTCCAGAACATTGCAGTGAGGTTTTTGTGTGAGAACCAATATAGAACCTATTCAGAATGTTCTCTAATGGTTATTGTTGGATTTTATAATCAAAAACTAACGTTCCCAGAACACTGCAGGGAGGTTTTTGTGTGAGAACCAATAAAGAACCTATTCAGAACGTTCTCTAATGGTTATTGTTGGATTTTATAATCATAAACTAACGTTCCCAGAATACTGCAGTGAGGTTTTTGTGTGACAACCAATAAAGAACCTATTCAGAACATTCTCTAATGACTATTGTTAGATTTTATAATCATAAACTAATGTTTCCAGAACATTGCAGTGAGGTTTTTGTGTGAGAACCAATAAAGAACCTATTCAGAACGTTCTCTAATGGTTATTGTTGGATTTTATAATCATAAACTAACGTTCCCAGAACATTAGAGTGAGGTTTTTGTGTGAGAACCAATAAAGAACCTTTTCAGAACGTTCTCTAATGGTTATTGTTGGATTTTATAATCATAAACTAACGTTTCCAGAACATTAGAGTGAGGTTTTTGTGTGACAACTAATAAAGAACCTATTCAGAACGTTCTCTAATGGTTATTGTTAGATTTTATAATCATAAACTAACGTTCCCAGAACATTGCTGTGAGCTTTTTGTGTGAGAACCAATTAAGAACCTATTCAGAACGTTCTCTAATGTTATTGTTGGATTTTATTATCATAAACTAATGTTCCCAGAACATTGCAGTGAGGTTTTTGTGTGAGAACCAATAAAGAACCTATTCAGAACGTTCTCTAATGGTTATTGTTGGATTTTATTATCATAAACTAATGTTCCCAGAACATTGCAGTGAGGTTTTTGTGTGAGAACCAATAAAGAACCTATTCAGAACATTCTCCAATGGTTATTGTTGGATTTTATAATCATAAACTAACGTTCCCAGAACATTGCAGTGAGGTTTTTGTGTGAGAACCAATAAAAAAACCTATTCAGAACATTCTCTAATGGTTATTGTTGGATTTTATAATCATAAACTAACGTTCCCAGAACATTGCAGTGAGGTTTTTGTGTGAGAACCAATAAAAAAACCTATTCAGGACGTTCTCTAATGGTTATTGTTGGATTTTATAATCATAAACTAAGGTTCCCAGAACATTGCAGTGAGGTTTTTGTGTGACAACCAATAAAGAACCTATTCAGAACGTTCTCTAATGGTTATTGTTGGATTTTATATTCATAAACTAACGTTCCCAGAACATTGCAGTGAGATTTTTGTGTGACAACCAATAAAGAACCTATTCAGAACATTCTCTAATGGTTATTGTTGGATTTTGTAATCATAAACTAACGTTCCCAGAACATTGCAGTGAGGTTTTTGTGTGAGAACCAATAAAGAACCTATTCAGAACGTTCTCTAATGGTTAGTGTTGGATTTTATAATCATAAACTAACGTTCCCAGAACATTGCAGTGAGGTTTTTGTGTGAGAACCAATAAAAAAACCTATTCAGAACGTTCTCTAATGGTTATTGTTGGATTTTATAATCGTAAACTAAGGTTCCCAGAACATTGCAGTGAGGTTTTTGTGTGAGAACCAATAAAGAACCTATTCAGAACGTTCTCTAATGTTATTGTTGGATTTTATAATCATAAACTAAGGTTCCCAGAACATTGCAGTGAGGTTTTTGTGTGACAACCAATAAAGAACCTATTTAGAACATTCTCTAATGGTTATTGTTGGATTTTATAATCATAAACTAACGTTCCCAGAACATTGCAGTGAGGTTTTTGTGTGAGAACCAATAAAGAACCTATTCAGAACGTTCTCTAATTGTTATTGTTGGATTTTATATTCATAAACTAACGTTCCCCGAACATTGCAGTGAGGTTTTTGTGTGAGAACCAATAAAGAACCTATTTAGAACATTCTCTAATGTTATTGTTGGATTTTATAATCATAAACTAACGTTTCCAGAACATTGCAGTGAGGTTTTTGTGTGACAACCAATAAAGAACCTATTCAGAACGTTCTCTAATGGTTATTGTTGGATTTTATAATCATAAGCTAACGTTTCCAGAACATTGCAGGGAGGTTTTTGTGTGACAACCATTATAGAACCTTTTCAGAACGTTCTCTAATGGTTATTGTTGGATTTTATAATCATAAACTAACGTTTCCAGAACATTAGAGTGATGTTTTTGTGTGACAACCAATAAATAACCTATTCAGAACATTCTCTAATGGTTATTGTTGGATTTTATAATCATAAACTAACGTTCCCAGAACATTGCAGTGAGGTTTTTGTGTGAGAACCAATAAAGAACCTATTCAGAACGTTCTCTAATTGTTATTGTTGGATTTTATAATCATAAACTAACGTTCCCAGAACATTAGAGTGAGGTTTTTGTGTGAGAACCAATAAAGAACCTTTTCAGAACGTTCTCTAATGGTTATTGTTGGATTTTATAATCATAAACTAACGTTCCCAGAATATTGCAGTGAGGTTTTTGTGTGACAACCAATAAAGAACCTATTCAGAACATTCTCTAATGACTATTGTTAGATTTTATAATCATAAACTAATGTTTCCAGAACATTGCAGTGAGGTTTTTGTGTGAGAACCAATAAAGAACCTATTCAGAACGTTCTCTAATGGTTATTGTTGGATTTTATAATCATAAACTAACGTTCCCAGAACATTAGATTGAGGTTTTTGTGTGAGAACCAATAAAGAACCTTTTCAGAACGTTCTCTAGTGGTTATTGTTGGATTTTATAATCATAAACTAACGTTCCCAGAACATTGCATTGAGGTTTTTTTGTGAGAACCAATAAAGAACCTATTCAGAACATTCTCTAATGGTTATTGTTGGATTTTATAATCATAAACTAACGTTCCCAGAACATTGCAGTGAGGTTTTTGTGTGACAAACAATAAAGAACCTATTTAGAATGTTCTCTAATGGTTATTGTTGGATTTTATAATTATAAACTAACGTTCCCAGACCATTGCAGTGAGGTTTTTGTGTGAGAACCAAAAAAAAACCTATTCAGAATGTTCTCTAATGGTTATTGTTGGATTTTATTATCTTAAACTAATGTTCCAAGAACATTGCAGTGAGGTTTTTGTGTGACAACCATTATAGAACCTTTTCAGAACGTTCTCAATGGTAATCGTTGGATTTTATAATCATAAACTAACGTTCCCAGAACATTGCTGTGAGCTTTTTGTGTGAGAACCATTATAGAACCTTTTCAGAACGTTCTCTAATGGTTATTGTTGGATTTTATAATCATAAACTAACGTTCCCAGAACATTGCAGTGAGGTTTTTGTGTGAGAACCAATAAAGAACCTATTCAGAACGTTCTCTAATGGTTATTGTTGGATTTTATAATCATAAAGTAACGTTCCCAGAACATTGCATTGAGGTTTTTGTGTGAGAACCAATAAAGAACCTATTCAGAACATTCTCTAATTGTTATTGTTGGATTTTATAATCATAAACTAACGTTCCCAGAACATTGCAGGGAGGTTTTTGTGTGAGATCCAATAAAGAACCTATTCAGAACGTTCTCTAATGGTTATTGTTGGATTTTATAATCATAAACTAACGTTTCCAGAACATTAGAGTGAGGTTTTTGTGTGACAACTAATAAAGAACCTATTCAGAACGTTCTCTAATGGTTATTGTTAGATTTTATAATCATAAACTAACGTTCCCAGAACATTGCTGTGAGCTTTTTGTGTGAGAACCAATTAAGAACCTATTCAGAACGTTCTCTAATGTTATTGTTGGATTTTATTATCATAAACTAATGTTCCCAGAACATTGCAGTGAGGTTTTTGTGTGAGAACCAATAAAGAACCTATTCAGAACGTTCTCTAATGGTTATTGTTGGATTTTATTATCATAAACTAATGTTCCCAGAACATTGCAGTGAGGTTTTTGTGTGAGAACCAATAAAACCTATTCAGAATATTCTCTAATGGTTATTGTTGGATTTTATTATCATAAACTAACGTTCCCAGAACATTGCAGTGAGGTTTTTGTGTGAGAACCAATAAAGAACCTATTCAGAACGTTCTCTAATGGTTATTGTTGGATTTTATTATCATAAACTAATGTTCCCAGAACATTGCAGTGAGGTTTTTGTGTGAGAACCAATAAAGAACCTATTCAGAACATTCTCTAATGGTTATTGTTGGATTTTATAATCATAAACTAACGTTCCCAGAACATTGCAGTGAGGTTTTTGTGTGAGAACCAATAAAAAAACCTATTCAGAACATTCTCTAATGGTTATTGTTGGATTTTATAATCATAAACTAACGTTCCCAGAACATTGCAGTGAGGTTTTTGTGTGAGAACCAATAAAAAAACCTATTCAGGACGTTCTCTAATGGTTATTGTTGGATTTTATAATCATAAACTAAGGTTCCCAGAACACTGCAGTGAGGTTTTTGTGTGACAACCAATAAAGAACCTATTCAGAACGTTCTCTAATGGTTATTGTTGGATTTTATATTCATAAACTAACGTTCCCAGAACATTGCAGTGAGGTTTTTGTGTGACAACCAATAAAGAACCTATTCAGAACATTCTCTAATGGTTATTGTTGGATTTTGTAATCATAAACTAACGTTCCCAGAACATTGCAGTGAGGTTTTTGTGTGAGAACCAATAAAGAACCTATTCAGAACGTTCTCTAATGGTTAGTGTTGGATTTTATAATCATAAACTAACGTTCCCAGAACATTGCAGTGAGGTTTTTGTGTGAGAACCAATAAAGAACCTATTCAGAACGTTCTCTAATGTTATTGTTGGATTTTATAATCATAAACTAACGTTCCCAGAACATTGCAGTGAGGTTTTTGTGTGAGAACCAATAAAGAACCTATTCAGAACGTTCTCTAATGTTATTGTTGGATTTTATAATCATAAACTAACGTTCCCAGAACATTGCAGTGAGGTTTTTGTGTGACAACCAATAAAGAACCTATTTAGAACATTCTCTAATGGTTATTGTTGGATTTTATAATCATAAACTAACGTTCCCAGAACATTGCAGTGAGGTTTTTGTGTGAGAACCAATAAAGAACCTATTCAGAACGTTCTCTAATTGTTATTGTTGGATTTTATATTCATAAACTAACGTTCCCCGAACATTGCAGTGAGGTTTTTGTGTGAGAACCAATAAAGAACCTATTTAGAACATTCTCTAATGTTATTGTTGGATTTTATAATCATAAACTAACGTTTCCAGAACATTGCAGTGAGGTTTTTGTGTGACAACCAATAAAGAACCTATTCAGAACGTTCTCTAATGGTTATTGTTGGATTTTATAATCATAAGCTAACGTTTCCAGAACATTGCAGGGAGGTTTTTGTGTGACAACCATTATAGAACCTTTTCAGAATGTTCTCTAATGGTTATTGTTGGATTTTATAATCATAAACTAACGTTTCCAGAACATTAGAGTGAGGTTTTTGTGTGACAACCAATAAATAACCTATTCAGAACATTCTCTAATGGTTATTGTTGGATTTTATAATCATAAACTAACGTTCCCAGAACATTGCAGTGAGGTTTTTGTGTGAGAACCAATAAAGAACCTATTCAGAACGTTCTCTAATTGTTATTGTTGGATTTTATATTCATAAACTAACGTTCCCAGAACATTGGAGTGAGGTTTTTTTGTGACAAGTGACAACCAATAAAGAACCTATTCAGAACGTTCTCTAATGGTTATTGTTGGATTATATAATCATAAACTAACGTTCCCAGAACATTGCAGTGAGGTTTTTGTGTGAGAACCAATAAAGAACCTATTCAGAAGGTTCTCTAATGGTTATTGCTGTATGCTTCCTTTGTATGGAAAATATGCGGTAATCAACAATGAGCACTTCATTAAATACCGAATCCCATATCTGATGAATGTACGGGATGTATTATAAAGTGTGATTCTTCTCATTATTTGATCAGACAAAATTACAAAAATAGATTAAAAATGTAAATTTACCATTTTCATTTCCATGATGATAACTGGACGCCACTCGCTACAGTATATAGTAGGTTGACGAGCCCTATAGCTCTTGAGAGAAGTATCACAATGAAACAAATTTGTATCAATGAAAAGAAAATGAGAAAAATCTTTAGCTGTGTCTCATGTGAGCTGTAAATCTTTATTACCTGCTCAACTTCACAGCATCATGTTTCAGGTAAATATTTGGACACAGAGACGGGCGTAATAGACAGCAGCCTTGCCAACCTTCACCCTCAGGAGTTACAGATGCACCTTATTAAACACTTTATACATTTCACACGTCATCTTAAAAGTGCAACACAGTCATAAGTGCTACAGCTAAACAACGACTTTCAGAGAGAATAAACAAGCACACGTGAGACAGGTAGAGAGAAACATATTAGTGAATAATGTTCCTCACTCAAAGTTATTGTATGACTACAGGAGACTTGGAATGTAGTGGACGGAAAGTTATAACATCACAAATATAATTAATCATAGTGTCCAAAAACATCTCCAAACAAATAAAAGATAATAATTGTACATAAGAACTAATTACACATGCAAACACAACAATGACTAAAGGTTTGCATAGCATGCAGACATGATTTTAGTCATGAGATTTCACAGAATGAGTTTCATTCTGTGTCATTTGAGTCATCATTGAGTCTGTGTCATGTATTTGGCGCCATCTCCTGGTGGTCATATGTAACATTGTGCTTCATGTGGATTATCTAATGATCTATACATCTGATTATCTTGTGTATGGACTCGTTTGAAAGATAATCACCTCATTCAGTTTCATTCTGTGTCATTTGAGTCATCATTGAGTCATCACTGTGGATTATCTAATGATCTATACATCTGATTATCTTGTGTGTGGACTCGTTTGAAAGATAATCACTGACTTTTGATATGTGATATTGTGTTATATTGTTATGTTTCATTTATAGTGAAGTTATAAGCGATAACGCGGCATATAAGCAACACCAACATAACAGTCAAAGACATATATTTAGCTGTTACTCGCTATATTTGTGTCTGTGTGTAAAACAAATAGTCTGGTTGTATTTTACTCTTTAAGAGCTTTCCAACCACATATGACACATGAATATTTGATGAGTTTGATGTTTTTACTGATTGCAATAATATGTGCAGTGCAATTAACATTTTATAAATGCTCAAAATGTAACACTTCTGATTTGTCCTCAAATTTTAAAGCTCTTGTTCAGTTATGGTGATAATGTCCACATGCATTGGAAAGTGGAGCTTCTAAACTTTCAAACGAAACATATTTTGTGTTTGTCAAGACTGTAATTATTCATATTTTGATAAATATAATTTTATCGGTGGGCACATCTGAGCTTTAAGTGTTAAAGATGATATTTATGGTAAAAATCAACCATTCTGCCCAAAAAACATGGTTAGTTTTACTATAGTAACACCATGGTTAATGTTTCTTTCCCCAAATATACTTGTACCACACATTAATCATGGTGTTACTATAGTAAAACTGTAGTAAGAATGTTTTCTTTCCTTTAGATTTGGGCCCCTGCTACCTCTTCTGTGCACACCACTGATAGGAAGTGTCTTATTTCTGCTGATGTGAGATGACCTCTTCTGTACAGTATGAGCTGAGGGTGTGTGAAGCTCTGATCTGGGATTGGGGTGGGCCGGTTACACCCACCTGGCAACCGGAGCATGCTGCCTCGACATATGGCCGGCGAGCTAAATCTGATCAATTTGGTAGGACCAGGACAGACTGCACTGGGAAAACCCAGCCGCTCCAATCCATGCACAGCCAGGTCCTCCTCCAGAGCGGCTAAAAACACACAAACCCACGTCAGATGCTCAGATGGTCCTGCTGTGGAGGGGTCTGCAGGTCTTAGGTGGGTTTAAATCGGTTTTAAGAAGTTAAACACTGAATCCAAATATATTCACACGACCACGTCCCAGCGCTCACGTGACCGAGACATGTAGAATTTGTTAGCGGTCAGATCAATTACATGATTTATGTTTTCATTCCACAGACAGAAAACAGGCCGGAATTTTTTGTTGGCTACTGAGAATTACTGAGAACCATTTAATGAAGCGTTCTGGGTTTTTAGATGAAATAAAACATGCAGACGGACACATTTGTAGAAACAACACCACCATCTATCTGATCTCATTGTTTGAAACAGGTTTAAAATACTATTAATTAAATATGTTTCATTGCCACTAATCACATATATTAAACAAACACCATCAGTGTTGCAAAAGCTACTTGAAATGGCTTCTCAGGCTACAAGCTATTGTTGAAAGTACATAAGTTGAAATATAATAATATGCAACAGTAAATGATTATTTTGTTAAGGCTGCGGGGGCTCAAAGAAATCTTTTGTGAGAACTAGTGTTTTGTGTTGCTACAGGGCTACTTGCTGGAAAATGAAGCTTGTTACAGGAAAAGCGACACTATTGTGAAAATAACGGAGTTAGTAGTGTCGCCACTTTCTGTTATACAGCTTTTCCACCGCACGGTACAACTTGACTCTGCTCAGTTTTGGGGGTTTTCCACTGTGGATTGCACCTGGTACCTTTTTTTAGGACCACCTCATAATTTTAAAGTTAGCAACAGCGATAGCAGGATAATTTGTTCACGCGCCTTTCAAATTGTGTAAAAAGAAATGGCTGTGCGTGAAACCACGCCATGGTCAATAAACGAGTTCCAGACGGCCCACTTGTTAGCGAAGACAGAAACGACGTAAAATGAAAAAGTCTCTCAGGAAGTGTCTCAGCTGTTGCCCGCACTCGGCTGCCACCGGACCTCCCAACAGTGCAGGGAAAAGTTAAATGAACTTAAAAGTGACGACAGAACCATCAAGGAAAAGTGGAAGCGGTTCGACCAAATGGACGCCATCTAGACCGGCGAGCAATGGGAGGGAGAGTGCGCTGGACTCGGTCACGATGGAGGACGGGACGTTTTGTTACGTTAACTCTATATTCTGCTTGGAAGCTTCACTTTATTTAGTTGAGCAGCTACTGGAAGCTTCTAAAACAACCAGATCAATTTAACTGTTACACTTGTGTAAAATCACCATCAACAACTGCTCAATGAGCTAGCAGCTAACAGCTAGCGCTCGTGTTATTGTTTATGGGCAGTAATGTTTGTGTCGTGTTTAAGATGATGTAACGGCAGTAGAGGCGGCGTAACTATGACGATCAGCCTATAATCCCACCCACGTTGAGGCGGCACTAAACTGCAGTGGAAAAGTGCCATTAGTTACTCCCTAACAATGTACACTATACAGTGCCCTCCACTAATATTGGCGCTCTTGGTAAATATGAGCAAAGAATGCTGTGAAAAATATATCTTTAATGTTTATCCTTTTGATCTTTCATTCAAAATATTCCCATAAATCTGTCCTCTAATAGATATCAAACAATTACAAACACAACACAAGTTTTATTACAAATGTCAATTACATTTATTGGCCCCCTCTAATTCAATACTTTGTGCAACCTTCCTCTGCCAAGATAACAGAGTCTTCTCCTTTAATGCATCATGAGGTTGGAGAACACATGGCAAGAGATCGGAGATCAGTCCTCCATACAGTATCTCTCCAGATCTTTTCAATTCTGTGGTCCACGCTGGTGGATTCTCCTCTTCAGTTCACCCCACAGGTTCTCTTTGGGGTTCAGATTAGGGAAGAACATTGATTTTGTGGTCAGTAAATCATTCTGTGTTGATTTTGATGTTTGTTTTGGATCACTGTCCTGCTGGAAGATCCAACCATGGCCCATTTCAAGCTTTCTGGCAGTCAGGTTTAGATTTTTAATCTGTTGGTATACGATAGAGTCCATGATGCCATGTATCCAAGCAGCCCACAACATTAAAGATCCACCACTATATTTGAACATGGGTATGGGGTACTTTTCCATATGGCTACCTCTCTGTGTGTGCCAAACCCTTCTCTGGTGTTTACTGCCAAAAAACTCTATTTTTGCTTCGTCTGACCCTAGAACCGGTCGCATTTGAAGTTCCAGTAGTGTCTGGCTAACTGAAGATGCTTGAGTTGTTGAATGAGAGCAGAGTCTCCCAAACATCTTAAACAATTTCATGTTCCTAGAAAACTGTAAACACTGTCTCTCTGTGGCACTAAAAAAATCTGTTTGTTTTAAGACCCACCCAGACACAATAACATTGACAACCAATGCCGTGAGTTGGGGGCGGGACTATTGGTTTGATCAACCAATGAAAGACACAGAGGATGTACTTGGAAAGCTATTTAAAAACAACTCGTGTCACTTCAGCTTTAAATTCATCTTCATTATCATCCTCCTCTTCCCTGTAATGGTGTGTGCGATTGCGTACAAGGGGAGCGATGAAAATGTAATCGTCAGCTGAGCGCGCGTGCATTGCACACATGTACACTAGCATACATGTAAAAACTGAAGCACTGTATATTTCAACACTAGATGTTTGTCTGTTTGCTGGTAAATACTGAGTGTTGTCAGCACTTTAGTACTGATTAAAACCGCAGAACTCTTCCCATAATTTCAGTAACATTCACTTCAGCTCTGATGTTTTCATACAGTATATTTAAACAGGTTTTTATAATGGATTGATCATGCTGCCATGAGCGCTGAAGCATCAGAGAGCCCAGATTCATCCATCTAGAGAGGAGGTGATTTTACTGAAAGTGCTGAATGAACAAAGAGCTGCAGATACAACATCCATCACACTCGACTCCAGCCCACGAGAGGACATCTCACACACGCACACACACGCACACACACACACACACACACACACACACACACACTCTGTTGAATACACTCCTTAAAATATATTGATTCCTGCTTTAATTATTCATCTAAATATTCATAATAAAACAGAACTAGCAGTAATAGATTAAATGTGTTATAGTAGGCTAATAATAAAACTATTAATTCATTTATATCAATATGAATAATTAAACATTTATTTTCAGTATTGTTCTATGATTACAGTTTTTTTTTTTTTTTTACAGTCGTTAGGACACATTTCCCAATACTTTTCAAAACTCTTCACACAGTTCTCCAAATCAACTTTCAGCTCGGCACGAAAACTACCAAATCATACATGTGTCAAATCAACTCTTCCAGAACACCAGCAAAGGGTGACAGACAACAAACACACTGTCACCCAAAAAACAATGACAACAGGAAGCATTATACAGTGTGCTCGTGTAAAACAAATACATGAATGTGTACACACCATCCACTGATACAGATACAATAGTAATGCTAATCTACTCGGTCTTCTCCATTTGGCCACAGGTTCACATCACATCACATGTCATCTAGGGCAAAACACCTAGGAAAGAATCTTCTGGCATTCCTGATCCATCCCTGGCAATCTTCTGCTGACATGTCCAGCATTCATTGCATCCAGGAGGGACATTTGATCATGTGTATGGTGGTCATAAACCTTCCACCTCCATGAGGAAAAGTGACACCATTCTGGGATGGGCTGCAAACCACTGCACGGGAGTGGTGAAATGCCACATTGTCCCATAAAATCATGTTGGCTGATTTCTTCTCTCTCCATCCCTTTCCTCACCTAGCACAACCCTTCCATAGAGATCATGCAGGAACAGTTCAGTGTTAGTGGTTTGTGTACCAGCAGTCCATCAGTGGATATTGCTGCGCACATTGTGATGTTGGGACCCCTCTGGCCCGGGACATCCACTGTGGCTCTCTTCCCAATCACATTCCTTCCTCGTCGCCGTGTTGAAACCCGCCTCGTCCACAAAGATGAAAATGTGGCGTGTTTGCCTGCCTTCGATCTCCATGACTCTCTAAAATAAATCCACAAGGCAACATAAGCAGTTACAGTAGTAAAAATGACCTAAAAAGTGTCTTTGTGTGTGTTTGGTTTGGTTCAAAAACAGTTCTGTATTTTATCGGGATATTACCTGGACATATTGGTTCCTGAGTTGCTTGACATGTTCAGAGTTCCTCTCAAAAGGCACAGAACTCTTTCATCCTTACCTGATGTTTGTTCAGGACTCTAGAAATAGTGGTTATGCTTACACTGTGAATATTTGCACAAGTAACGTTGTCTGCCAAGACTCGGTCTCGAATCTCAGTGAGTTTTATGCCATTGTTTCTGATGACCATATCAACAATGGCAGTTTCCTGCACATCAGTGAACATCCTTCCTCTCCCACCTGTGTGAAGTAACCGTTGAGTCCTAAGCAACAAGTCTATTTACTTCTGTAATGTGCAACTCAGTCACATGCCCTCGCAGAATACAAGTTACCTGTTGGTTCGCCTGAAAACTCTAACAATAGATGCCCCTGTTGAGCGTTGCCGATTTGGCTGCACTCTCTGACCAGCCTCTCTCATTGAGAGACCATCATTTACCACATGATCTCATCTGAGACTACAGCTCTTGATCTTCCTCTTATTCCTCGCTCCCTCCCAGCCACTCTTCTTCCTCTCTCAGCCACTTCTCTATTTCTGGATGGGTCCATGTTTACTTCACAATGCAAAACTACTCAGCAGTTGTCTCATATTGTAATGAAATTGAAAGAGTAACACCTGTGTAGATGTTCATCTACCCTCCCTAGCAACTGGGCCAATTTGGTTACCCCATGTGACTCTACCCTCCCTAGCAACTGGGCCAATTTGGTTACCCCATGTGACTCTACCCTCCCTAGCAACTGGGCCAATTTGGTTACCCCATGTGACTCTACCCTCCCTAGCAACTGGGCCAATTTGGTTACCCCATGTGACTCTACCCTCCCTAGCAACTGGGCCAATTTGGTTACCCCATGTGACTCTACCCTCCCTAGCAACCGGGCCAATTTGGTTGCTAAGGAGACCTGACTGGAGTCACTCAGCACATCCTGAATTCAAACTCGCGACTAATCATTCAGTCTGATTGATAAACAGTTAATGAAGCTGTATTGATGTTCTGTGTTACACTTGACCTTTGACCTTAAATCGCAGATTACTTCACTGGTCTCAATCATGTGGAACATGTACGACTAGATTCAGACTGTGTGTTCTTTCATCATGTCACAGTGGTTTATATAATGGGCTCTTAAAAATGATTTATGATGAACTCAACAGGAAGATTAAACGCTCGCCACTGAATGTGTTTTGGTCTTTTGAATGAAGGTGATTTTGGAGAGCGACTCGTGCTTTGACAATCTGTGAGACAAAGAAATGACAAACCCACATCAACAGGCTCCTGCGGTGTAATCTCGATGCAATTTCAATCTCTTCAGTGAAAATGAGGACTTTTACTCCAGGCATTTGGATGTTCTCTGACAGAAAGTGGAAGCTGCCATCTACAAACCCCCCGTGGCATCTCAGGAAACATGCGGTCACATGACACGAGCCTTCACTTACACTATACATGTACAAGAAAGGAATAGTTCAGCTCGGTACACTGGAGACGTTTCATTTATTAATGACACTTTACATACACAAGCAGGGCGTCAACAAGAAGCTGTATACCAAATTATGTAAGAATCGAACCCAAGTTGGCGCAATAATCGAATTCATGTTTTTATAATAACTCCAGAACCATACGGGCAGGGCGCTGGGACCGGATGAGCACGTCCCAACCACTTTCAGCATAAACATCAACTGAACATCGGCTTACATTAAACACAAGCACGCATTAATAGTAGCATAGCGTGGGAATCGACTGTGAGGCGCGTCGAGACGTTGCTTTCCTGTTCCTGTTAACGCTTCCTGTTAATGATCAAGCTGATGCCTTGCTCGAGCAATCACAAGGTCAGACGACAGCGAGCGCTTTCAGACACACTTCATAGGGATTCAACATCTCATCATTAACGTTTATTTAAACTAGCTAAATCACTATAACTGTTCTGAGACCAGTGCAGACAGACAGCACACTGGAGGTCAAGTCATGCACTAAATAGGGAGCAAGGGTGCATCCTATAGCTCTCCTATAACTGTTCTGAGACCAGTGCAGACAGACAGCACACTGGAGGTTAAGTCATGCACTAAATAGGGAGCAAGGGAGCATCCTATATCTCTCCTATAACTGTTCTGAGACCAGTGCAGACAGTCAGCACACTGGAGGTTAAGTCATGCACTAAACAGGGAGCAAGGGAGCATCCTATATCTCTCCTATAACTGTTGTGAGACCAGTGCAGACAGACAGCACACTGGAGGTTAAGTCATGCACTAAATAGGGAGCAAGGGAGCATCCTATATCTCTCCTATAACTGTTCTGAGACCAGTGCAGACAGTCAGCACACTGGAGGTTAAGTCATGCACTAAACAGGGAGCAAGGGAGCATCCTATATCTCTCCTATAACTGTTCTGAGACCAGTGCAGACAGACAGCACACTGGAGGTTAAGTCATGCACTAAACAGGGAGCAAGGGAGCATCCTATAGCACTCCTATAACTGTTCTGAGACCAGTGCAGACAGCACACTGGAGGTTAAGTCATGCACTAAACAGGGAGCAAGGGTGCATCCTATAGCTCTCCTATAACTGTTCTGAGACCAGTGCAGACAGACAGCACACTGGAGGTTAAGTCATGCACTAAATAGGGAGCAAGGGAGCATCCTATAGCACTCCTATAACTGTTCTGAGACCAGTGCAGACAGCACACGGGAGGTCAAGTCATGCACTAAACAGGGAGCAAGGGAGCATCCTATATCTCTCCTATAACTGTTCTGAGACCAGTGCAGACAGACAGCACACTGGAGGTTAAGTCATGCACTAAACAGGGAGCAAGGGAGCATCCTATAGCACTCCTATAACTGTTCTGAGACCAGTGCAGACAGCACACTGGAGGTTAAGTCATGCACTAAACAGGGAGCAAGGGTGCATCCTATAGCTCTCCTATAACTGTTCTGAGACCAGTGCAGACAGACAGCACACTGGAGGTTAAGTCATGCACTAAATAGGGAGCAAGGGAGCATCCTATAGCACTCCTATAACTGTTCTGAGACCAGTGCAGACAGCACACGGGAGGTCAAGTCATGCACTAAATAGGGAGCAAGGGAGCATCCTATATCTCTCCTATAACTGTTCTGAGACCAGTGCAGACAGACAGCACACTGGAGGTTAAGTCATGCACTAAATAGGGAGCAAGGGAGCATCCTATATCTCTCCTATAACTGTTCTGAGACCAGTGCAGACAGACAGCACACTGGAGGTTAAGTCATGCACTAAATATTAGTGTATATTTTGGGGCATCCCATTGGCCTGTATCTTGCAAATGTTCTTAAGTGTCACGAAAATCTTAATGCTTGTTTTTTGTTTTTTATGATATATTTCTTATTTTTGTAGATTTGGGGTGAAAGTACTCTAGACATGTTCTTGAGGGTCACCTAATAATCCACCTCTCAGATGGGCGAGACACATTGGGCCCCTGACTCTGATTTGAATAGAAATGTGCCGGAGGCCGGACGAGGGGTGCACAGGGGCCCACAGGAGAAAGAGAGAGAGATGTGATGGATAGGGGTGCGGAAGGGTTAGAAATGGGCGACACAAACAGTCAGAAAGACGTGTCATTTATTTGGGCTCCACCTGCTCCACACACATTGAATTGAAGAGTAAGGGGGGGGGATCTGATGCATAAGGGTGAGAAATATATGCATGCCATTGCGGATTGCGGTCACAGGGGCCCGACTGCAGCTTCGGCAGGAGAGCGAGCGGCTGGCAGCTATGCAAATTCAGCCCTGCATTTACTATTCATGTATTTGCAAGACGACTCACTTCAGACAAAGCTGATGAAGAGCGAGACGTGATTGAGCCAAACATGAGCAGAAGTCAGGAGCCTCATGCAAATGTTGCACATGTGAGACGGACGTCAACAAATGCGTTTTCATTCCTGTCATTGTGAGATGTGTGAAATACAAGAACACTAAACATTAACTGCACTGTGGAGATGAATGTCAATGAGGTTGTGTTTGGTCATTTGTTACATTCACAAACATCAGTGAAGAGATCGTGTGGCGCATCTTCAGTCGCATTGATGCTGGACATGAAATCAGTTGAGCTCACGCCGCTGGTGTAACAAGGAGCTGTGAAACACACCGCACACACACAAACCATCACGAACAAATCCTTCACATTTACAAAAAACAGCACTGATCAACATCTCACAGCACAACTGATGCACAATCTGGACATTTATGCTCTTGAAAGATTTATGTAGTCTGTGGGTGTGACTTATGCCAGTGGGAGGAGCCAGTGAATATGGGTGGAGCCTAGAGCCAGTGGGCATCACACTTTGTCTGAGTCTCTAGTCCCATATTTACTATCATTATATTTACTATCAATATCCCATATTTACTGAACATTATCACATTGAGAATAAATGAGTTCAACACTGATAAATGTGTCTTTCAGAGGCTTTATATGGAGTTATGATGAACATAAGATGCATTTCAAACTGTTCTGAGACCAGTGCAGACAGCACACGGGAGATTAAGTCATGCACTAAATAGGGAGCAAGGGAGCGTCCTATAGCTCTCCTATAACTGTTCTGAGACCAGTGCAGAAAGACGGCACACTGGAGGTTAAGTCATGCACTAAATAGGGAGCAAGGGAGCATCCTATATCTCTCCTATAACTGTTCTGAGACCAGTGCAGACAGACGGCACACTGGAGATTAAGTCATGCACTAAATAGGGAGCAAGGGAGCATCCTATAGCTCTCCTATAACTGTTCTGAGACCAGTGCAGACAGACAGCACACTGGAGATTAAGTCATGCACTAAATAGGGAGCAAGGGAGCATCCTATATCTCTCCTATAACTGTTCTGAGACCAGTGCAGACAGACAGCACACTGGAGGTTAAGTCATGCACTAAATAGGGAGCAAGGGAGCATCCTATAGCTCTCCTATAACTGTTCTGAGACCAGTGCAGACAGACAGCACACTGGAGATTAAGTCATGCACTAAATAGGGAGCAAGGGAGCATCCTATATCTCTCCTATAACTGTTCTGAGACCAGTGCAGACAGACAGCACACTGGAGATTAAGTCATGCACTAAATAGGGAGCAAGGGAGCATCCTATAGCTCTCTATGCAGTTAAGTGCGTTCACTCCTAAAATCTGATCAGAAGTTCAGTTTCAGGCTGCAGATGATGTTTGGATTGTATATTTTGATTAAACAAATTTGATGAAAAAAAAATAAAAAAAATCTGACTTTCTATAGTTTTCTATAACTTAATCCTGCTGTCCACTTATGAGGACACACATTTTTAGGAAAAATATTTGCTCTAGAAAAATATATTTTTTGCATGTTAGTTGCTAAAGTAGGTGCTAAAAGGTTAAACTACAGTGTGAAATAGTATGTAATAAACACCCAGAGTGGCAGTACACTGAACTGTATACTGCAGATAACAGTCATTATTCTGAACACAAGCACAGTCTCTTAGTTCATCAGGGTCAGTCAGAAACATTCACTGAATAACGTTCAGAATATTATCAAGGACAGATTTGAGAACACATGAAACATGATTTCATTCACAATAATGTTTCAATATTAATTCACTGGTGCTGCTGGTTCTCGTAATATCAGTGACTGAAACATCAGCAGCAGAACAATCTTAAACTGTCTTGAGAAAATGAAGACGGGGAAAGTTTCAGTCTGTGTGTCAGAAGTGTGTGTCAGCAGAATCCTGTCCCAGAGTGCACTGCAGGAACACTGATGTCAGCATCTCTCACAACACTCTCAGTGACAGGGGACGACAAACACACATCAACAACACAAATCACACAAGAGAAGAGAAAGTGTGTGTGTGTGTGTGTGTCTATGTGTGTATAGTGTGTTTTGTGTGTGTGTATTGTGTGTGTGTGTATGTAGTGTGTGTGTGTGTGTAGTGTATATGTGTGTAGTGTGTGTATGTATGTATGTAGTGTGTGTGTGTGTATGTATGTAATGTGTATGTAGTGTGTGTATTGTGTGTGTATGCATGTATGTAGTGTGTGTGTGTGTGTGTGTGTGTATGTATGTATGTAGTGTGTGTATTGTGTGTGTGTGTATGTATGTATGTAGTGTGTGAATTGTGTGTGTATGTATGTAGTGTGTGTATTGTGTATGTAGTGTGTATTTTTTTTGTGTGTGAGTGTGTGTGTGTGTCAGAATACTGATCCCTGATCACTCAGTAGTGAGGTCATAAGGTCAAGAGAAGAGTCATCTGACATGTTGTGAGTGTCACGTCACTGCATACTGCCATCATCACTCTTTTTAACATCTTTAAAAAAGGTTATGGAAAGCAAACAGTGCAAAGGACACAAAAGGAGAGGAACCTCAACAGATAAATGATCTCAATATGACTGACTTTCAATTCATAGTCAAGTACATGGACAAGCTCAATAATCGGCCCTACAGAAGACATCAGTGTGAACTCACCTCTACAGTGTGTTTCCTGTTTCCTGTCATCTACTGTCATGCAGAGTAACCGCTTGAAGAGATGTTCTTGCACTTATGAATCAACAGCCCTGAAAATATATAATTCATGCACTGAAACAGTGTTCAAGATCAGAACTTCAGACTTCATGAGAAAGTAAAAAGCTCTTGACTTCTGGTCCAGGTTAATTAAACAGGTGATGATCAATGACTTCCTGCTTGATGAACATGATTGCCTCATATTAAATTAATCAGCTGCACAATCAGTCAGATTTCACTCATGATGAGATCAGATCTTACAGGTCTGTGAATGTTACAGCAGGTCGCTTCATGTGTGTCTAATGTCTGATGCGTCACAGGTGATATCAGATTCACTCATTACAGCTGCTGAGTCACGTGTGACTGAAAGAATGATTGACATCTGCACACAGAGAAACACTGAACACAGAATAATACAAATCTGCTGTCATTATTTCAATACTGCAAAAAAATTATTCATTGTTTTAATTATTTTTATTTTTCATAATTTCATAATTAATTAATTTTACGCATTTAATGAACCCTTTAATCTCTGAAGGTGCTTTAAAAGATTTCCTGTTTCAGAGGCATACCCAAAATTAAAGGCTTATAACTCGACAACAAAGGAAGGTCGAGTGTTCGGCATCATTTTTATCGGATAACTTTTCACATGTTTCACATGTTTTAGTGATGTAGATTATGATACATTCTTAAAAACTGCTTTGCAAAAATGTTTTTCTGATTTGACATTTTATATCTCTGGGTGTAAATAAAGCGGCTCTGAAAAACTGCTTTTGTTTTGTTCTGAGAAACATTTCGTGTTGATCTGACAAATCAATCAAAAGTTCCAACATTACAAATATAATTGATCATAGTGTCCAAAAACATCTCCAAACAAATAAAAGATAATAATTGTACATAAGAACTAATTACACATGCAAACACAACAATGACTAAAGGTTTGCATAGCATGCAGACATGATTTTAGTCATGAGATTTCACAGAATGAGTTTCATTCTGTGTCATTTGAGTCATCATTGAGTCTGTGTCATGTATTTGGCGCCATCTCCTGATGGTCATATGTAACATTGTGCTTCATGTGGATTATCTAATGATCTATACATCTGATTATCTTGTGTATGGACTCGTTTGAAACATAATCACCTCATTCAGTTTCATTCTGTGCCATTTGAGTCATCATTGAGTCTGTGTCATGTATTTGGCGCCATCTCCTGGTGGTCATATGTAACATTGTGCTTCATGTGGATTATCTAATGATCTATACATCTGATTATCTTGTGTATGGACTCGTTTGAAACATAATCACCTCATTCAGTTTCATTCTGTGCCATTTGAGTCATCATTGAGTCTGTGTCATGTATTTGGCGCCATCTCCTGGTGGTCATATGTAACATTGTGCTTCATGTGGATTATCTAATGATCTATACATCTGATTATCTTGTGTGTGGACTCGTTTGAAAGATAATCATCTCATTCAGTTTCATTCTGTGTCATTTGAGTCATCATTGAGTCTGTGTCATGTATTTGGCGCCATCTCCTGGTGGTCATATGTAACATTGTGCTTCATGTGGATTATCTAATGATCTATACATCTGATTATCTTGTGTATGGACTCGTTTGAAACATAATCACCTCATTCAGTTTCATTCTGTGCCATTTGAGTCATCATTGAGTCTGTGTCATGTATTTGGCGCCATCTCCTGGTGGTCATATGTAACATTGTGCTTCATGTGGATTATCTAATGATCTATACATCTGATTATCTTGTGTGTGGACTCGTTTGAAAGATAATCATCTCATTCAGTTTCATTCTGTGTCATTTGAGTCATCATTGAGTCTGTGTCATGTATTTGGCGCCATCTCCTGGTGGTCATATGTAACATTGTGCTTCATGTGGATTATCTAATGATCTATACATCTGATTATCTTGTTTGTGGACTCGTTTGAAAGATAATCACCTCATTTAGTTTCATTCTGTGTCATTTGAGTCATCATTGAGTCTGTGTCATGTATTTGGCTCCATCTCCTGGTGGTCATATGTAACATTGTGCTTCATGTGGATTATCTAATGATCTATACATCTGATTATCTTGTGTGTGGACTCGATTGAAACATAATTACCTCCTCTATTACCTTTATAGCTTGTGAAAACGTGAATAAGTGAAAACGCTGCATATAAGCAACATCAACATAATTGTCAAAGACATATATTTAGCTGTTACTCGCTATATTTGTGTCTGTGAGTAAAACAAATAGTCTGGTTGTATTTTACTCTTCTACATCTTTCCAACAACATGTGACACATGAATATTTGATGAGTTTGATGTTTTTATTGGCCGGTTTCTAGTCTGGTGCTAGGGTGTTCCGGCTTGTTTTTAGTGCATTGACAGATAGTTGTTAAATAAATTCAGACTGCAGTTTAATTGTGAATTCTGTTCAGCTCTCTATTTCACTTCCCAAAACAATTAAGTCCCCAAGACATCCTGAAGGTCTCTCGTCTGTACAAGAGAAAGAGAAATCAACGACTCTTTCACTCTGTGAATGCAGATGCTGATCGTCCAGAATATTAATTCTCAAGCACAGACTCGCACATTCTACAGTACCAAGAAAATAAAGGACAGTTTTGTGTTACTGTTAGTAGAAAGTTCTATTATCATTTTAGGTTTGAACGCACAATAACTGCATTGTTAGAATAGTTTGTGTTTTGGTCTGTTGGATGTTTGTGTTAAACAGTTTTAATGTTTAACCTTAATGACACAGAAATATACAAGCAGTTAAATGTTACTTTTATTCTATAATTGATTGATTATATAAATACAGATATCTCTCCTCTATAGATACCAGGATGAGTCAGTATTCATGTCGTCGTCTGAGACTAACCTGATAATAGCTCAACACTTACTGAACACTAATAAAGTTTCCATTCATTTTCTCCACAGGGATTTAAAATAAAAATGACAATAAAGTTCAATTCTTCTAAGAATTGAACCAAACCTGCCAGATCAGACATGAATAAATACATTACAAACTTTCATAAACAATAAATAAATAAATAAATCTTCCATGAGGTCCACTTGTACCAAAACAGTCCTAATATAGTCATTTATAATAATTTCCCACCCTGTCTCTGGCGGTGTATGAAATGCTTGGTTTTAAGTGGTCTGGCCCTTTAAGACTTGTAAAACATACTCCACACAACATTATAAAACAATACAAACTTTTCTTAAAATTCTGAATTTGTATATCTGTATTACTTTGGTATTTAGGCTCAAAAACTCAAATGAATAAAGAAAAAAGCTCACACAGTGTGTCTGTTATCAATCAATCTATCTATCTATCTATCTATCTATCTATCTATCTATCTATCTATCTATCTATCTGTCTATCTATCTATCTATCTATCTATCTATCTATCTATCTATCTATCTATCTATCTATCTATCTGTCTATCTGTCTATCCGTCTATCTATCTATCTATCTATCTATCTGTCTATCTCTCTATCTGTCTGTCTGTCTATCTATCTGTCATCTGTCTGTCTATCTATCTATCTATCTATCTGTCTGTCTGTCTGTCTATCTATCTATCTGTCTGTCTGTCTGGCTCCCTGTCTGTCTGTCTGTCTATCTATCTATCTATCTATCTATCTATCTATCTATCTATCTATCTATCTATCTATCTATCTATCTATCTATCTATCTCTCTGTCTGTCTGTCTGTCTATCTATCTGTCATCTGTCTGTCTATCTATCTATCTATCTGTCTGTCTGTCTGTCTATCTATCTATCTATCTATCTGCCTATCTATCTATCTGTCTATCTGTCTATCTATCTATCTATCTATCTATCTATCTATCTATCTATCTATCTATCTATCTATCTGTCTGTCTGTCTGTCTGTCTGTCTGTCTATCTATCTATCTATCTATCTATCTATCTATCTATCTCTCTCTCTCTCTCTCTCTCTCTCTATCTATCTATCTATCTATCTGTCTGTCTGTCTGTCTGTCTGTCTGTCTGTCTGTCTATCTATCTATCTATCTGTCTATCTCTCTGTCTGTCTGTCTGTCTATCTATCTGTCATCTGTCTGTCTATCTATCTATCTATCTATCTGTCTGTCTGTCTGTCTATCTATCTATCTGTCTGTCTGTCTGTCTGGCTCCCTGTCTGTCTGTCTGTCTATCTATCTATCTATCTATCTATCTATCTATCTATCTATCTATCTGTCTGTCTGTCTGTCTGTCTGTCTATCTATCTATCTATCTATCTATCTATCTATCTATCTATCTATCTATCTATCTATCTGTCTGTTTGTCTGTCTGTCTGTCTGTAAAACTCCAAGATTTTAAACTTGAGCTCTCCAGCAAGGCTGTGGTTCAGGTTGGTACAGCGGGTCGGTTGGTGGTTTGATTCCCGGCCCACATGAATCCACATGCTGAAGTGTCCTTGGGCAAGACACTGTGTGTGTGTGTGTGTGTGTGTTAAGGCACCATGCTATATAAGTGCAGACCATTAATAATATTATGAAAAAATAGATCCATTCTAGATCAAAATATTAGATGTTATTAGTCTGTATATTTTGAGCTGTTTGTTAAGTGCTAAAACACGGATGTTTCTGGCTCAGATGAACACGTATATCAGGTGAAGACGTCATGTCGATGATTTCATCACATGCTCAAAATGATCCTGTTTCCACACAGTGTTAGCGGTGTCTTGGTCCTCCTCACGGCTTTTGGAACTGAAGTAACAAGGTGACATACGTTGCTGAGGTTTTATTGGCTATTAATGGTGTGTTGGAGAGTGTCTGGCCTTCACCTTCAGTATGTAATGGAGTGTGCTAATATCCTGCGCTAACACAAACACCGCTATGGAATAATATCCATGGCTGACTGCTTCACTCCCTTCTCATCATATCCTCTTCAATGACAGTTGCCTTGAATGTGTCGAGCTCTGCAGCAGAATGTGCCGTCATGATTCCTCTGAAGGAAACGGCACATCGTTCAGTCTCTTCTGCACATTGCAACCCAGTCTCACGAGAAGTCGGAATAATAGAACGAGATGGGGAAATCATAAGAAACCAAACATACACCCCTAAACCTCAATCAAGTGTTGGATTGGACACTGGATAAAAATGCATTCTGTTTGTTGATTTCGCCATCTTGAATTATTACGAGCTGTCATGAGATTCCTGTATGTTGGGACATTGGTCAAAACGGTTCAAACTGGACTGGCTGGTTTATTTCGAATCTTTTCGAAAGCTGTACGACAGGAAGTCCTAACTTTCCATTAAATGAGTCTAGCTAAACCTACCTTAAAAAATCTGCTTTTTTCTGTCTCTTCCTCTAACATATGTTATTAAAATGAAAAACAGAAGTTATGCTAAAACAGTGGAGGTTTGTTTTAAAGTAGAAGTTGCATGACTAAACTAGTTGCCTGGTGATGTCACCAATATGGCGGCTAAATGGATGGACTTGCGTGCAGTTCTTTACCTGTGATCCATTCGCCATGATGATCTGTCTTCCCTTCTTCTTTGACTCCAGTTTATTGTATCGTAGAGAAGATCTGATGTGTTCATGAGGGAAACAGACCATAACAACGTCTTTGCTTGAACTCAATAAGTTTCTAACTGGCATGTTAATAAACTATATTCTATTAATTCGATTTTTATCTGCAGATAATGTGAGTGATGCTTGCATGTGCAAAACTCTACAATGCTAGATTGTTCTGAGTGGTTGCTAGGGTGCTTGCTAGGGTATTTCTAGGTGGTTGCTAGGTATTGCTAGGGTATTTGGGTGGTTGTTAGGGCATTGCTAGGTGGTTGCTAGCGTGTTTGATTGGTAGGTAGGGAATTGCTTGGAGCCTACTAGTGTATTTGAGTGGTTACTTGGGCATTGCTAGGTGGTTGCTAGTGTGTTTGAGTGGTTGCTAGGGAATTGCTTGGAGCCTGCTAGTGTGTTTGAGTGGTTGCTAAGGAATTGCTTGGAGCCTGCTAGCGTGTTTGAGTGGTTGCTAGGGAATTGCTTGGAGCCTGCTAGTGTATTTGAGTGGTTACTTGGGCATTGCTAGGTGGTTGCTAGTGTGTTTGAGTGGTTGCTAGGGAATTGCTTGGAGCCTGCTAGTGTGTTTGAGTGGTTGCTAAGGAATTGCTTGGAGCCTGCTAGCGTGTTTGAGTGGTTGCTAGGGAATTGCTTGGAGCCTGCTAGTGTATTTGAGTGGTTACTTGGGCATTTCTAGGTGGTTTCTAGCGTGTTTTTGTGGTTGCTAGGGAATTGCTAGGTGGCATCTTGGCTGTTTGGGTGGTTGCTAGTGCTAGTGTGACACTTCTGTTCTACATGCTCTGTACAGGACTCGAACCGGTGTCTCCGGCATGGGAGGCGGGTACTCTAACAACGAGGCTAAAGGCTACAGCATCAGTCGCTAGTGCACTTCTTGAGGTGAGGAGAGTGAGGTTTTATACACATATCTATCAGCTAGCTCCCGTTACACTCACCCCCCTAAACCTGACTCCCATCTGGGTCACGGCACCATTGTGACGCTTCCGTTCTAACCACTCTGTACAGGACTCGAACAGGCGTCTCTGGCATGGGAGGCAGGTCCGCTAACAAGGAGGCTAAAGGCTACATCCTATCTATCAGCTGGCTCCCGTTACACTAGGGTATTGTTAGGTGGTTGCTATTGTGTTTGGGTGGCTGCTTGGGCATTGCAATGTGGTAGCTAGGGTGTTCGAGTTGTTGCTAGGGCATTGCTAGGTGTTTACTAGGGTGTTTGATTGGTTGCTAGGGCATTGCTAGGTGTTTACTAGGGTGTTTGATTGGTTGCTAGGGCATTGCTAGGTGGTTGCTATTGTGTTTGGGTGGCTGCTAGGGCATTGCAATGTGGTAGCTAGAGTGTTCGAGTTGTTGCTAGGGCATTGCTAGGTGTTTACTAGGGTGTTTGATTGGTTGCTAGGGCATTGCTAGGTGGTTGCTAGTGTGTTTGGGGAGTTTGCTAGGGAATTGCTAGATGGTTGCTTGGCTATTTGGGTGGTTGCTATGGTATTGCTAGGTGGTTGCTAGGGCATTGCAACATGGTTGCTAAAGTGTTCGGCTGGTAGCAAGGGCTTTACTAAATGGCTGTTATGGTGTTTGGGTGGTTTCTAGGGCATTGCTAGGTGCTTGCTAGAGTGTTTGTGTTGTTGCTAGGGGGTTTGGGTAGTTGCTAGGGCATTGCTAGGTGGTTGCTAGTGTGTTTGGGGAGTTTGCTTGGGAATTGTTAGATGGTTGCTTGGCTATTTGGGTGGTTGCTATGGTATTGCTAGGTGGTTGCTAGGGCGTTGCAACATGGTTGCTAAAGTGTTCAGCTGGTAGCTAGGGCTTTACTTAATAGCTGTTAGGGTGTTTGGGTGGTTTCTAGGGCATTGCTAGGTGCTTGCTAGAGTGTTTGTGTTGTTGCTAGGGGGTTTGGGTAGTTGCTAGGGCATTGCTAGGTGGTTGCTAGTGTGTTTGGGGAGTTTGCTTGGGAATTGTTAGATGGTTGCTTGGCTATTTGGGTGGTTGCTATGGTATTGCTAGGTGGTTGCTAGGGCGTTGCAACATGGTTGCTAAAGTGTTCAGCTGGTAGCTAGGGCTTTACTTAATAGCTGTTAGGGTGTTTGGGTGGTTTCTAGGGCATTGCTAGGTGCTTGCTAGAGTGTTTGTGTTGTTGCTAGGGGGTTTGGGTAGTTGCTAGGGCATTGCTAGTTGGCTGCTAGTGTGTTTGGGGGGGTTGCTTGAGAATTTCTAGATGGATGATTAGGTGGTTGCTAGAGCACTGCTAGGTGGTTGCTAGGGGATTGCTAGATGGTTGCTTGGTTTGTTGCTAGGGCATTGCTAGGGTGCCTTGTTGATGAGAGAGGTCAACAGAGAATGGTCAGACTGGTCTGAACTGATAAAGTCTACAGTAACTCAGATAACCACTCTGTACAATTGTGATGAGAAGAATATCATCTCTGAATGTTGTACTGAGATGTTGGTTGGCGCTGATTTGGTGGCACGAGGGGCATCTACACAATATAGTGAAGTAAAGGCCACAGCCGTCTTCCTGAAAGCTTCATATCCTGGAGAAGCAGAACACACAGCACTCAAGAGAAACTTCATCTCAAGGACGTCTGCGTTTCCTCTCTTGCTCTTATCTGCCATTCTCCTTACAGGCTTCACACACACACTTCCTGTTCTTCTGTCCCTCAAACACACACACACACACCCTGTCAGCAGAGGCTTTGCCATTAGAATGTGATCGACCTCGGCGAGAAGGCCATGATGAATGATTCATCCTGAAGGAAGCGCTGACTCATGCCGGCGTCTCCTAGCACAAACTAAATGGGTTTTAGCAGCGCAGTCTTCAGCATCTGGAGCAGAACACGAAGAGGAATGACTCAGAAACACACACATGAACGAATTCTCAGAGAGACACATTTGTGAAGCTGAACGTTGAGAGGAAAGACCAGAGTCATGTTCACGCTAGACTTACAGACAGTGACCTAGACAACATCTGAAGGCATCAACGGACCTCCAGGACCTCCAGAAGCAAAAGGTGTCCCATGATGTAGGCAGCATAACTCTGCTCCCTTCTTAGAAGCCTTCTGTTGTATCCTTCTGAGGCAGCATCACGTGTATCGGTGGCGGAGAAGGAAATCCCTGTCGCTAACCCTTAATATTCATAGTTTGTACAATATTACTATAGTTAACCCTTGCTTTCCCTCAAACAGTACAAAATAAATCAATACAATTAAATAATAATTCAAGGTTAGCATAAAACATTCATGGCTACAACAGTCGAAAATATTGGTGGCAGTTTATAAGTTCACATTCATTAACATTGTTTGTAGTTTATGTTTGTTTATAGTACGTTGACTTGGAAACATTTCATCAGACCTTCATCATTTATATTTGGTACTTTTCAAATGTCTTTAATGTACAGATGAAAGTATGATAATCTAAAGAAAGAGTGAAATAAACACAAAAACAGCTCAATAATTATTCTGTGAAATACATGATGTATGTCCTCATATGTGGACAGTGAGACTACATTGTGTCATTTTAAATATTACGAAGCAATAAAAAAAAATTATTTATCAAATAGTTTATAATGTGTTCAGAAGTGTTGATTATTCATGAGATGTTACAGACATCAGAAATTAGCAGAATTTGTTCGGATTCAAAGTAACGTCCAGCATCATCCAATCACTGTCAATCATGTTCAAATAAAATGATCCATTATAAATGGTGAATCTATGTACTGATGATCATCGGCCCATGTGTGTCAAACATGTTGATCCAAACATCATCTGCAGCCTGAAACTGAACTATAGGATGCTCCCTTGCTCCCTATTTAGTGCATGACTTAACCTCCAGTATGCTGTCTGCGCTGGTCTCAGAACAGTTATAGGAGAGATATAGGATGCTCCCTTGCTCCCTATTTAGTGCATGACTTAACCTCCAGTATGCTGTCTGCGCTGGTCTCAGAACAGTTATAGGAGAGATATAGGATGCTCCCTTGCTCACTATTTAGTGCATGACTTAACCTCCAGTATGCTGTCTGCGCTGGTCTCAGAACAGTTATAGGAGAGATATAGGATGCTCCCTTGCTCCCTATTTAGTGTATGACTTAACCTCCAGTGTGCTGTCTATCTGCACTGGTCTCAAAACAGTTATAGGAGAGCTATAGGATGCTCCCTTGCTCCCTATTTAGTGCATGACTTAACCTCCAGTGTGCTGTCTGTCTGCACTGGTCTCAGAACAGTTATAGGAGAGATATAGGATGCTCCCTTGCTCCCTATATAGTGCATGACTTAACCTCCAGTCTGCTGTCTGTCTGCACTGGTCTCAGAGCAGTTATAGGACAGCTATAGGATGCTCCCTTGCTCCCTATTTAGTGTATGACTTAACCTCCAGTGTGCTGTCTATCTGCACTGGTCTCAAAACAGTTATAGGAGAGCTATAGGATGCTCCCTTGCTCCCTATTTAGTGCATGACTTAACCTCCAGTGTGCTGTCTGTCTGCACTGGTCTCAGAACAGTTATAGGAGAGATATAGGATGCTCCCTTGCTCCCTATATAGTGCATGACTTAACCTCCAGTCTGCTGTCTGTCTGCACTGGTCTCAGAGCAGTTATAGGACAGCTATAGGATGCTCCCTTGCTCCCTATATAGTGCATGACTTAACCTCCAGTGTGCTGTCTGTCTGCACTGGTCTCAGAACAGTTATAGGAGAGCTATAGGATGCTCCCTTGCTCCCTATTTAGTGCATGACTTAACCTCCAGTATGCTGTCTGCGCTGGTCTCAGAACAGTTATAGGAGAGATATAGGATGCTCCCTATTTAGTGCATGACTTAACCTCCAGTGTGCTGTCTGTCTGCACTGGTCTCAGAACAGTTATAGGAGAGATAGAGGATGCTCCCTTGCTCCCTATATAGTG
>JAVLUX010000067.1:1132500-1140000 GCA_032164185.1 Moxostoma hubbsi
AAACCCCATTGACTTGCATTGGAAGTGTCACACACACACACACACACACACACACACACACACACACACAGATTAAACCCCATTGACTTGCATTGGAAGTGTGTCACACACACACACACACACACACACACAGATTAAACCCCATTGACTTGCATTGGAAGTGTCACACACACACACACACACACACACACACACACACACACACACAGATTAAACCCCATTGACTTGCATTGGAAGTGTCACACACACACACACACACACACACACACACACACACACACACACACACACACACACAGATTAAACCCCATTGACTTGCATTGGAAGTGTGTCACACACACACACACACACACACACACACAGATTAAACCCCATTGACTTGCATTGGAAGTGTCACACACACACACACACACACACACACACACACACACACACAGATTAAACCCCATTGACTTGCATTGGAAGTGTCACACACACACACACACACACACACACACACACAGATTAAACCCCATTGACTTGCATTGGAAGTGTCACACACACACACACACACACACACACAGATTAAACCCCATTGACTTGCATTGGAAGTGTCACACACACACACACACACACACACACACAGATTAAACCCCATTGACTTGCATTGGAAAGACACTTCCAATGGAGGGGAATGGGCCAATCCCCAAACAAACTGAAATCTAAAGTATTATTGAGTGTAAATGTTCACTGTTGATCTCCTGTGTGTGTTCATGATAGGACACGAGAGCAACAGATCACACGGACCCCTCACCACATTGGGGGCGTTCAAGAGAAAACCCGTTTTGTTTATAAAAACAGTGATAGTGACAACAGACACAACTGCACAAAACTGAGAACAGAACTCACTAAACATGTCTGAAGAGTCTGTAGTCCAAGAATTTATGCATTTCTGTGCCCAGACTTATTTATTTGTTTTTTAGAGTTTTTGGACCGGTACCAGTTCACAGTGGACGGAGATACCCGTGCGATGCCGAAAACAGAACACAAGCGATCGATAGAATGTCCCGTCACTCGTGTTCTCACATACACAAGGAATTTATTTTGGTGATAGGAGACACAAGTGTACACAGAATATAAAACAAGGTAAAAGTATAAATAGACACAAATATTAGGACATACACTATGTGGCCAAATGTTTGTGGACACCATATGTGCTTGATGAACCCTCAATTTCAAAACCACAGGCATCAATTTCCCCCTTTAGTGCAATAACAACGTCCCTCTTCTGGGAAGGGTTCCACTATACTGTATGGACTGACATGGCTGCTGGGATTTGCTCCCATTCAGACACAAGTGCATCATTGAGGTCCGGCACTGATGTTGGGCGATGGGTCCTGGCATTCACTTGGCATTCCAATTCCCCCCAAAGGTGTTCAGTGGGCCGAATGCCCAGGGATGCCATTGTTTGGAGAAGAAATATGATTAATCTTCACTGGTATTAACATAGTAAACAAACTCTTTAATTAGAAGGGGGTGTCCACATATTGGTCATACAGTGTATAACAGAATGACATATGTACATGTTCAAGTGATAATGTATGTGCAAGGGGTATGTACAGTAAGTGTTAAGGGTCAGTGTTTAAACAGCGATTTTGTATGAACATGTTCAGCTGCCCGGTCATTTCAGTGAGGTCCATCCTAAATCCAAGGTTCAGACAATGGCATATGAAGTGTCCCATGTCTTATGATTGGAGTTGGCATCAGTTCATCCTCTGAAGTCCATCGTAATACACTGAAGTGATGTTTGGCACCGGCTGCATTTAGTCATCATCATTCAGAGACATGTAGCAGTGGAGTCCAACACGAAGCAGGAATGGTGCTGGATCCGGCCGGTTCTGGTGACCTCAGGATAGGAGTCCCGAGGTTGAGACATGGAAACAAATAAAATAATATTAGCATAGATACCATTCTATTTATTGCAGTTAGAGATCATGATCAATGTTTCTGGTTCCAGCAGACCCAATTAAAGCAGCATAACTGTGTGTTGGAGGATAAATTAGGTGTATGTCTGGATAAATAGAGTCTGTAGACTTAAACTGAGTGATTGTGTCTGAGTCCCGAACAGTGTTAGGGAGACTATTCCACTATTCAGTGTTTAGGAGCCAAATATGAAAAGGATCTTCATACTTTTGTGGATTTTGATATTCTAGGAACTATTAACAGGCAGTTTTTTGCAATCGTAATGAACGTGATGAATATAGTGTGGTAGAAGGTCACTTAAGTACTGCGGAGACCATTCAAAGCTTTATATGTAGTTACAGAATATTATAATTAATATGTAATTTAACAGGAAACAAAGTAACAATGATAAAATGGGGCTAATATGATCATATTTCTGGCTGCTGCATTTAAACCAATTGAAGTTTATTTATTGATCTTGCTGGACATCCTCCCAGTAATGCATTACAATAATCTAGTCTTGATGAACGCATGAATTAGTGTTTCGGCATCAGCAACAGAGAGCGAGTGCCGTAATTTAGCAATATTTCTGAGGTGGAAGAATGCTGTTCTACAAACATTGGTAATTTGATTTTCAAAGGACAGATTGGTATCAAATATAACACCTAAGTTCTTCACTTTTGAAGATGATGTAACAGAACATCCATCCAGAGTCAAATTATATTGTAGTGGCTTATTTTTAGAGGTTTTTGGTCCAATAATTAGTACCTCTGTTTTGTCAGAATTGAGTAGAAGGAAATTTCTGGCCATCCAATCTTTGATTTCATTGATACACTCTGCTAATTTGGAGAATTGTGAAATCTCATCAGGTTTTGTAGAAATATAAAGTTGTGTATCGTCGGCATAACAGTGGAAACTTATTCCATGATTCCTGATAATATCTCCCAGGGGAAGCAAATACAAGGAGAAAAGCAGAGGCCCTAAAACTGACCCCTGTGGCACCCCATACTTTACTTTTGTTTGGTTTGACAATTCCTCATTTACATGTCATGTGGTAGCGGTCTGCTAAATATGACCTAAACCATGCTAATGCAACTCCTCAAATGCCAACATAATTCTCCAGCCTATTCAAGAGAATGTCGTGATCTATCGTGTCGAATGCAGCACTAAGATCTAAAAGCACTAGAAGAGAAATGCAGCCGCGATCAGATGATAAGAGTCATTTGTAACTCTGATAATTGCAGTCTCTGTACTGTGATGAGGCCTAAATCCTGACTGAAATTCCTCATATATACTATTTATCTGTAGAAATGAACATATTTGGGAGGATACTACCTTTTCTAGTATTTTTGACATAAACGGGAGATTTGAAATCGATCTATAATTCGCCAGTTCTCCAGGATCAAGTTGTGGCTTCTTAATAAGCGGTTTGATAACGGCCATTTTAAAGTTTCTTGGGACATGTCCTAAGCATAGCGAGGAGTTAATAATATTAAGAAGAGGTTCTGAGATTACAGGAGATACCTCTTTTAAGAGCTTAGTTGGTATAGGATCTAACAAACATGTTGTTGCTTTTGATGTTTCGATAAGTTTTGTTAGTTCTTCGTGACCTATGACAGCGAAGGATTGAAGTTGCACTTGAGGAAAATTACGAGACACTGTTTAAACTGCTACTGTATGACATCACTGAGCGCAACATTTCAATTTCTTCCTTTGTGTTCAGAAAAATAAAGAAAGTCATTAAGGGTTATGACAACACGGGGTGAGTAAACAATGACTGAATTAAAATTTTTGGCAATTATTTTTTGTGATGATCAACATTGTGCTTCATTCTGCTGTCAAGACAATTTTGCTTCTCAAATCTTGTTTTAAGGAATTTCAGCAATTTTAACTGGAATTAAAGTATTTTTTGTGTCGTGTGGGGTGTTCGCAAGAGCATTCAGCACAATGCTGTGAAATCCCTATATACAGTTTGTCTTGTAATGAATAAAAGATACCAAAACTACTAGTGTACAGATAATGGGAAAGGCAACTACTATATATATATATATATTGTAAACTGTCACAAATATTATTGCACTGCAGCAATGTAAATGAAATCTTTGTCAGGTTGAGTCTGTCCGTGACCTTTGCTGAAGCATTTCACCGTCTGCTGTTGAAAAGGGAAGGAGCCGCTAGTACTGGAGTGTTAGTGTGGGATAAAGGATCACTGGCTGTAATCTTGCAGGGATTAATAGCTTCCTCTTTATCTGTGAGTGACTGCAACGCTCTGATGTCTCGCCTGGGCGGCACACGCATGACAGAATATTAATGACAGAAGGGAGTACACTGTCCACAGAGAATACCTTTCAGAACAGATCTGAGATCAGCCTCAAAGCCAGACAAACACTGAGATCTGTCTGCGACTACCTGTGTGAGAGTACACTTTATAGTGCACTGCAAAGGGTAGATGCTAAATGCCACAAACATGAAGGCTAGTTAGCAAACAGGGCATTTAATTAGAAAATTATGAAGTCGGAAAGCTTTAAAAACACTGAACAATAAAACATTTGAACTCACTATTTGACAGTTGGCCGCTACAGATTCAAATGATGCGCAGCACTCTGATTGGTCCTCCAGTTTCAACATCAAACACATGTTATGATTTCATCTAAAAGTTTAAATTGACCACTTTCAACCTCAAAGCATTCAATCACACATCAAGGTCACGTGCACATATCACGAGATGACACTATGGCAAAAACATTCAAGTCGTGAATACAAAATACTTCTGTTCTTGTATATTGGATGTTCATACATTTCATGCAGTGAAAATACTTAAAAGTTTGTTTTTATGTGTCACAAGACCAAACTCAAAAACTCAAACTCAACCAAAAAAATATTTTTGTTGTTGTTGGGCAAGTCACTCGAAAAAAAGTAATTCACTGCAAATTATTAATTACTATTCTAAACCTGTAATGTAGTACAGGTTTAAATTTACAGATTACTTAATCAGAAAAGTAATCACATACTAATTACTTTTAACTTCTAAAACACATTTCACAGAGAGCTTTTGTTTTTCTACGGAGCCTCTTACAGAGTGGGGATTTTTTTTTCAGAAACGAGTTTTGCGTTCCCTCACAGTAGTTTTGTGTTCCCTAAAAATACATTTTGCATGCCCTCGCAATAGTTTTGCATTCCGTCACAAAAGTTTAGCGTTCCCTTGCAATATGTTTTGCATTCTGTCGCAATAGTTTAGCGTTCCCTCGCAATAGTTTTGCGTTCCCTCGCAATAGTTTTGCATTCTGTCGCAATAGTTTTGCATTCTGTCGCAATAGTTTTGCGTTCCCTCGCAATAGTTTCGCATTCTGTCACAATAGTTTTGCATTCCCTCACAATAGTTTTGCGTTCCGTCACAATAGTTTTGCATTCTGTCGCAATAGTTTTGCATTCTGTCGCAATAGTTTTGCATTCTGTCGCAATAGTTTTGTGTTCCCTCGCAATAGTTTTGCATTCTGTCGCAATAGTTTTGTGTTCCCTCGCAATAGTTTTGCATTCTGTCGCAATAGTTTTGTGTTCCCTCGCAATAGTTTTGCATTCTGTCGCAATAGTTTTGCATTCTGTCGCAATAGTTTTGTGTTCCCTCGCAATAGTTTTGCATTCTGTCGCAATAGTTTTGCATTCTGTCGCAATAGTTTTGTGTTCCCTCGCAATAGTTTTGCATTCTGTCGCAATAGTTTTGCATTCTGTCGCAATAGTTTTGCGTTCCCTCGCAATAGTTTTGCATTCTGTCGCAATAGTTTTGCATTCTGTCGCAATAGTTTTGCGTTCCCTCGCAATAGTTTCGCATTCTGTCACAATAGTTTTGCATTCCCTCACAATAGTTTTGCGTTCCGTCACAATAGTTTTGCATTCTGTCGCAATAGTTTTGCATTCTGTCGCAATAGTTTTGCATTCTGTCGCAATAGTTTTGTGTTCCCTCGCAATAGTTTTGCATTCTGTCGCAATAGTTTTGCATTCTGTCGCAATAGTTTTGCGTTCCCTCGCAATAGTTTTGCATTCTGTCGCAATAGTTTTGCGTTCCCTCGCAATAGTTTTGCGTTCCCTCGCAATAGTTTTGCATTCCCTCGCAATAGTTTTGCATTCTGTCGCAATAGTTTTGCATTCCCTCGCAATAGTTTTGGGTTCCGACACAATAGTTTCGCATTCTGTCGCAATAGTTTTGCGTTCCCTCGCAATAGTTTCGCATTCTGTCGCAATAGTTTTGCGTTCCCTCGCAATAGTTTTGCATTCTGTCGCAATAGTTTTGCGTTCCCTCGCAATAGTTTCGCATTCTGTCGCAATAGTTTTGCGTTCCCTCGCAATAGTTTTGCATTCTGTCGCAATAGTTTTGCGTTCCCTCGCAATAGTTTTGGGTTCCGACGCAATAGTTTTGCGTTCCCTCGCAATAGTTTTGGGTTCCGACGCAATAGTTTTGCATACTGTCGCAATAGTTTTGTGTTCCCTCACAATAGTTTTGGGTTCCGACGCAATAGTTTTGGGTTCCGATGCAATAGTTTTGCATACTGTCGCAATAGTTTTGTGTTCCCTCACAATAGTTTTGCGTTCCCTCGCAATAGTTTTGGGTTCCGATGCAATAGTTTTGCATACTGTCGCAATAGTTTTGTGTTCCCTCACAATAGTTTTGGGTTCCGACGCAATAGTTTTGCATTCTGTCGCAATAGTTTTGCATTCTGTCGCAATAGTTTTGCGTTCCCTCGCAATAGTTTTGCGTTCCCTCGCAATAGTTTTGCATTCTGTCGCAATAGTTTTGCGTTCCCTCGCAATAGTTTTGGGTTCCGACGCAATAGTTTTGCATTCTGTCGCAATAGTTTTGCATTCTGTCGCAATAGTTTTGCGTTCCCTCGCAATAGTTTTGCGTTCCCTCGCAATAGTTTTGCATTCTGTCGCAATAGTTTTGCGTTCCCTCGCAATAGTTTTGGGTTCCGACGCAATAGTTTTGCGTTCCCTCGCAATAGTTTTGGGTTCCGACGCAATAGTTTTGCGTTCCCTCGCAATAGTTTTGGGTTCCGACGCAATAGTTTTGCATTCTGTCGCAATAGTTTTGCATTCTGTCGCAATAGTTTTGCATTCTGTCGCAATAGTTTTGCGTTCCCTCGCAATAGTTTTGGGTTCCGACGCAATAGTTTTGCATTCTGTCGCAATAGTTTTGCATTCTGTCGCAAAAGTTTTGCGTTCCCTCACAATAGTTTTGCGTTCCCTCGCAATAGTTTTGGGTTCCGACGCAATAGTTTTGCGTTCCCTCGCAATAGTTTTGCATTCTGTCGCAATAGTTTTGCATTCTGTCGCAAAAGTTTTGCATTCTGTCGCAAAAGTTTTTTGTTCCCTCACAATAGTTTTGGGTTCCGACGCAATAGTTTTGCATTCTGTCGCAAAAGTTTTGTGTTCCCTCACAATAGTTTTGCATTCTGTCGCAATAGTTTTGTGTTCCCTCGCAATAGTTTTGCATTCCCTCGCAATAGTTTTGCATTCCCTCGCAATAGTTTAGCGTTCCCTCACAATAGTTTTGCATTCTGTCGC
>JAVLUX010000067.1:1147500-1152500 GCA_032164185.1 Moxostoma hubbsi
AATAGCTGCTTTTAACTTATTCTTTAAAAATAATATCCCCAGAAAAACTGATCGTGGACCAGTGATTGTCTCAGCTTTGTTGCCCCTCATGAGTTTGTATCCCAGTAGTTTGTTGTGGCATTGCAAGAATAAATCATCATATTAGAAAAGATGACACGTGAACACGCTACTGACACGGACATAAAACATGCACATGTTCTTGAAGAGGAAGGATGTTGAGGACGGTTAACACGGATCTATTATAAGCCCAGAACACCATCAAATATGATTTCATTGGATAAATATAAGGTCATATATATTCTCAATACAGTTATTCAGATTAAGCAAATTGTTTCAATCGAATAAAAGTATTTTACTGTTCCGGGTCAATTATTGCCCCTTTATGAACAATATTCACAAAAGACACACGTGAACTATATTACATGTTTTGAATATATCTCACATGAAACATGTTTCATAAATGCGTTTTATGATCGTGTAAAATACACTCACAATTACAGAACGGCAGATACACACACATCAGAGCAACACACAGATTAAAAACAGCATTTGTGCATTTTAAAACATTGTCAGCAGGAAACGTCTAGAAAAGTGTCTGTGCTGCTGCATGATCCGGTCTCTCATTGGCCACGACTCATTTGGTCTTTTCAGCGTTTGCCGGCGGTTGCAGGTGCGTTTGGTCCGTGTCGTTGGCGTCGTGGCGTGTTCTGTCCCGTGTCGAGCCGTGTGGTTTGTGGTGCTTCTGAGAAACGGAGCAGCTCTGACCTGAGCTTTGGGTCGGGTCACCCGGGGGAGAAGAGGTCAGAGGTCGTACAAACAGAGTTTTGTAAAGGACAGACTCCAGCATTGAAAAGGGATACGAGGAGGAACCCAACAGCATCATCCGCGTCTGACAGAGAACACATGTTAGCATTGAACACTTCTGTTGTCTTAAGCATTACTGTAATGTCACGTTTGGGCTCATAGATTCAATATTTATGTTTCTTATTTTATTAAACATCCACGGACTTAAAAGGACAGTTCACCCAAAAATGTAAACACGGGGTGAGTAAACAATGACTGAATTTACATGTTAGTGTGTACTGTCCCTTTAAGGATTTTAAGTGTTAATAACTCAACTGACGAATATAAAAGATTTTCATTAATATGCCTTTTTTTTTAATAATACAATTTAGAAATTCTTTGACATTTCAAAATATACATGAACTGCAGCAAAGCCAGTGTGATACATGATCTACACTGAACATAAGAGACTTTCACTATGATTCATAACTGCTCAATATAACTCAAGTGATGAAGCAACATTACTTCATCAAACAACTCCAGTAGAGAACATTAATACTTCTTTACTTCTTAAACTTTTAATCTAAATCTACTCTATACACTTGCATGACCTGATGAATGTTGATGTTTACTGTAAGCTGGTGAAATAATTTCCACTTTCAAGCCCTCATTAGAATAATGTTTGCATTTGCTGTGGCCACACCCCCTTTAAACAGTAGAACCTTTAATTTAGTTGTTACATCTGTCATGTCTGTTGTGTACAGGAATGTGTGTGTGTGTCAGTGTGTGTGAGTGTGTGTGTATGTGTGTGTCAGTGTGTGTTTGTGTCAGTGTGTGAGTGTGTGTGTGTCTGTCTGTGTGTGTCAGTGTGTGTATGTGTGTGTGAGTGTGTGTGTGTGCATGTGTGTGTGACAGTGTGTGTGTGTGTGCGTGTGTGAGTGTCAGTATGTGAGTGTGTGTGTGTCAGTGTGTGAGTGTGTATGTGTCTGTGTGTGTCAGTGTGTGTGTGTGTGTGTGTGAGTGTGTGACTGTATGTGTATAAAAGGTGTTATATTTTTTTAATGATCTGTTAAACAATTTTGTCAAATAATCTGATTAATATGTTGTAAAACAGTTCAAGGTTACGGACAAGGAAGAGGCGAGAAACCGGCTTGACAAATAACTTAAAGGTTTAATGGAGAACTCAAAAGACAAACACATAAGATAACGGACGTCCGTAATTGAGCTCTCTCTCTCGATCGCCGTCTGCGAGTGGCCTTTATCCCTCTTGACGGCTCAATTAGCCTGATACAGGACCGGGCGTGCATAATCACGCGCCGGTCCCGCCCTCCACCGTGCCACATATGTATAATGTGTATTTTAACGTTTGGTTCCTGTACTAAAAATGATCTGGTAACGATCATCCTCTTCCTCTCGTGGGTCACAAATGACCGAATGCAATAGGACGGTTAAATAATTAAGTTCATTTTATAAGATCAAGTTAAGTGCACTTAATTACACATTTCAACTGAATGAAACTTGACCAAATCAATGAAGTAAAAGCAACTTATTTGGGCTTTCGGCATGTAAAACAGGAGGCCAAAAATAATGTTTTGTATTTTTTTAGTGCTGGTGGTTGGAAGGTCAAAGGGTGAACATGTGACAGGATGTTTCAACACTATCATCAAGATTTCTCATCATCAGATCAAGTCTGTCTGAAGAACTGAATGATGCAAACGCATGAAAATGATGCAGAAGACGAGTGAATGTGAAGACTGAAGCGCCGCGGGTCATGACACACATTCACTTTGGCGGGTCATTCCTTTAATTCATTACAACATCTGAAGAGAGACATGACATTGCCATTGATAAATCACATATAATGTTCATCTTTGAGTAAATCAAACAGCACAAACCTTGTTAGTGACGATGAAGAGCGTGTAGATGAAGATCAGGTGATGTGTTTGGATCGGGAGGTACCGGCACTGCTGGAGAGAAAACACAACGGCTCCCAGCAGGGTCACCTTAGTCGGGCTGCAGAAGCACAGAGGTCAAAGTTCAAATGTCCAGAAAATGTAAATACTCATATCTCAGTTCAACGGCCCTATGGGTGATCCATTGGTAGCAACACTGACTCAAACTATGGCTTGAGTTTGGGGGCGGGACCATATTTCTGAACCAACCAATGACAGATGGGGGAGTGGCTTATCATTAAATATTAATAAGAATGCATAATAATTCATAAAGAATAACTCTGCAAGTCTCAGCTGATGATTAATAATCACACTTAGTATTTACACATGAGAGGCTGACTAAAGTTATATTTAACAGTTACTCTCAATCATCCGCACAAACCTTTTCAAATGCCACCTGCGCAGTAACCATGACAACATGTGTCGCTGCAGACGAGAGGAAATCAACACAGAGGCAATTACTCTACCTGCGGCGTTCTCCAGACGACAGGACATGAAATGAGACGCCTGTATTCAAACACCAGTCATCATCAATATAATGATCCCCAGCCTGTTGTATGTTAGCATGCAGTTCCCTTCCTCACCACTAGGGTCGCTAGAGTGCCATAACCCGTGTATACACAGTGGTGAGGTGTAGAGGAAGCATGTTGCTCAAACAATCCCAAATCCTCCTCGAGAAATGTTTGTTTCATGCTCAACTTAAAGAAGATGTTTTCATTCGTCATTGCTTATGAAATGTGTGTTTTGTGTGTTGATGTTCAGGTGTGACGCGTGTTTGTATTTCACATGTTTTACATGATATGAAGGCTTATTTAAGGAGTTTCATGTCACCTTCTGCTACTCATATCTGGACCCTGGCCTGAAATATAATCTTGAGTCTGGAAGACATCTTGATTGGGCGTATGAACTTGTGTTTGGGGATTTCGGCTATTCGGGACGCTGTTACATGACCAGCATCAGACTTTTGCATTCATGGACCATAATCCGCTTATATTGAACTATTTAACATGGTTTTCTACTGACTGCACTTTATACACATTTACTGCATTGCTTTTGGACTGGTTTAATTTCATGTTATTTTGTTTATATTGAAATGTATCGATTATACTGTTGATTTGTTTATATTTGAACTGGATTTAAAAGATCTCGTTTTTCAATGATGTTTCTTACCTGTTTAATTGAACTTAAAATAAATTAAATCCCCCTTTATTAACAAACACATCATTTGTGAGTAAAAACACTTCTCTGATGCATCACTTTACAGACTTCAGTGTATTTGACAGTGCCGTCATGTGGAAGCTGCTTCATGTGTATTAATATCAGTTATAATAGTGTTGTTTTATGAACTTTCATGAGTGTCGCTTCTTCACAATTCCTGCCAGATGCAGAATTATGGCGCACCCGCTGCTGTAGGCAAGCATGCGATGGGCCGCTGCTGTAGGCAAGCACGCGATGGGCCGCTGCTGTAGGCAAGCACGCGATGGCCCGCTGCTGTAGGCAAGCACGCGATTGGCCGCTGCTGTAGGCAAGCACGCGATGGGCCGCTGCTGTAGGCAAGCACGCGATTAGCCGCTGCTGTAGGCAAGCACGCGATGGGCCGCTGCTGTAGGCAAGCACGCGATGGGCCGCTGCTGTAGGCAAGCACGCGATGGGCCGCTGCTGTAGGCAAGCACGCGATGGGCCGCTGCTGTAGGCAAGCACGCGATGGGCTGCTGCTGTAGGCAAGCACGCGATGGGCCGCTGCTGTAGGCAAGCACGCGATTAGCCGCTGCTGTAGGCAAGCACGCGATTAGCCGCTGCTGTAGGCAAGCACACGATTAGCCGCTGCTGTAGGAAAGCTCGCGTTTCAAAATGGTGAATTTGGCTGAAAGGTGACAGTTTGCCTCCTGATTTGTCATGGGGTAAAACAACAGTTTGAGATGCAACTGATAACGAGACACTCACTATGTCATCTTCAGCAGTTCATTCGTTTCAGGCTTCCAGACGCCACGAACCAACTGCTCAAAATTCCTGATGAGACCTCCACCTGCACCTGCAGACAGACAGACAGACAGACAGACAGGCAGGTTTTGAGATCCGCTTCACAAACATCTCATGTAAAAGGACCTTTGACACTTCAATAAAAGATGAAAAGACACATGATGATGTTGATGTGGTGCTTGGTCTATGAAATCTCACATTAGGACAGTTAACTCAAAATTAATGAGTTTTCTTAAGTCTGTGTGCTTGCTATGGTAAAGAACAGCATAAACATTCGGCTAAACA
>JAVLUX010000067.1:1157500-1170000 GCA_032164185.1 Moxostoma hubbsi
AACTGGAGAAAACTATCGGCCAGTGGGATTCGAGAAATCCATTAAATTACGTTTTTTCGTCTTACCCCATTAGCAAATAGTTTTTCTTGTTATAAGCAAATCATTACTAACTTTATTAGATTTATCTAAAAATAAGACAATTATGATTCAAGTAAATGTTTCTTGGTTTAAGAATATTGGGGGTGTATGTCAGTAGGTTGACTTTGGAAACACTTCTCCCAGTAGCCACTGAGGGGCGCCAACAGCGAGTTGCAAAGCTGCACAGATTGTAATAAACCATTACTTCCTGGTTTCATCGCGGGATCTGAACCCGGGTCTCCCACGCTGCTGTTGCTACATGCTTCCGGTCACGCCACAAGGAATGGTAAACACAATTAAAGCGATGTTAAAATGTCTGATGGGAGATGGTGTCCAGCGAGTTGGCATAATGTGGCCGATCGTTTAGTACTGAAACTCTCGGCAGCAACATGCTGCCCCTTTAAATGTCAGAGACATATTTAACGTGGTGAAAGCCACAATCGGTCACCTCCAGCGACTGTTCCTCCTCAGAAGTGCACATTGGAACATGGAGTCTATTGATTACAGACAAAACCTCCTTATTTGAGTTGAACAAACATTGTCCACCTGAAACTCTCGTCAATCCCTTTAGAGATAAACATGAGGACGTGTTGCGTCTCATATCCCCTAAAGGTACTTCATATAGAGTCTCTCCCCTCCAGTGAGGAACAAGGAGTTAATCATTAAATGCATTCCTGACCGTCTGTCGGCTTTTACACTCATTGCACAAACAGTTCTGTGTACATAAAAGTCCAAACGATCATAAACAACCGTGTGCACATGATGACGAGAATCCTGACACGGCAAAACATCATCAACAGCATTCATGACATAGTGTTGACTACCACAGACATTCATTCCACTCGTCCCTCCATTTCTTACAATGCAAGTCAATGGGGTTTAATCTCTGTGTGTGTGTGTGTGTGCGTGTCTGTGTGTGTGTGTGTGTGTGTGTGTGTCTGTGTGTGTGTGTGTGTGAGTGTGTGTGTGTGTGTGTGTGTGTGTGTGTCACTTCCAATGCAAGTCAATGGGGTTTAATCTCTGTGTGTGTGTGTGTGTGTGTGTGTGTGTGTGTGTGTGAGTGTGAGTGTGTGTGTGTGTGTGTGTGTCACTTCCAATGCAAGTCAATGGGGTTTAATCTCTGTGTGTGTGTGTGTGTGTGTGTGTGTGAGTGTGTGTGTGTGTGTGTGTGTGTGTGTGTGTCACTTCCAATGCAAGTCAATGGGGTTTAATCTCTGTGTGTGTGTGTGTGTGTGTGTGTGTGTCTGTGTGTGTGTGTGTGTGTGAGTGTGTGTGTCACTTCCAATGCAAGTCAATGGGGTTTAATCTGTAACCATGAAAATACTGTTTCAAAAGTATAGACACATAAACATTATGTGTGTTAACATGATTTTACTGTCATAAAATCACTTATTAACCACATCTGTGTTGAAGTTATAGCCAATTTACAACTTTGTTGCCATGACGACAAAACCCTAAAAACTATTTAAACTACTTCACAAATTAAATATCAATAATAAGTGCTTTTATTCTATTTTAAGCCTCATATTTCTGCCTTCAAACCCTCCAAAATTCAACAATAATCAACATTATGCCACAAATGCTGTCGATTGAGCTGCACTTAACTACTGAACCCGGAATATTCCTTTAATCAGCATTTTTGTCTCGTTTTCAAGTAATAAAAATATCCAAACACACTTAAAAATGGACAGATTTACTTGTAAAGCAAAACTGCACTAGACAAGTCTCGTTTAACATTACGCAACTCAACATATCTTCAATTAAGACATGAAGTCAGAAAAATAAACTTAATTAAAGTTATATTTATCCTGACTGAACGCACAACAGCCCGCGCATGCGCAGCTTGATGCTTACAGAGAACCTTAAACTCATAATAATTAATAATCTGAGTTTTGATGTTCACATCACTGATGATTTAACAGAAGCAAAGATTGAGTTTTGACATGCATTGATGATGATGATGAAGATGACACAAAATGTGACATCTGACAAACAATTTTGTTTGTCAAAAGTCGTCAATAACTTTTCAAAGCACCTATAAAACATGCACGACTAATAAATTAAGTAAATAACGAATTGGAAACAGATCACAGAAAACACCTGATTGTCATGACAGCGACGCGAACTTTTCGGGTTGCGCGCGCAGAAATGCGGCGATACAGATTCGGTGTTTTTAATTGATTCTGCCACCGAGGTGCATTAAAGTGATCCGGTTCTCTTACCTGGCTGCTCTCTCAAACTCATCACGGACACGATATAATGCGCCATGTCAAAGTACGGAAACAACGGCAGATTGGACAGTCCGAGAGCGAGCTCGTTTAGATTGAGAAACCCGAACAGATCCATGATGATGATGATGATGATGATGATGATGATGATGATATCGCGCTTTAATCCGCTTTAATCTCTGATCCAGACTCGGTTCAGTTGTTCGGCGTGTTTGGACTCATTGAGTTTGCATCCAGCTGATCGGTAACCGGATCCGCCGCCATTTCTCGCGCGGATGCTGCGAGCTCGAGGAGGAGACACGTTACACAACACACCTCAGCATTTGCATTACCTTGATGTTCCGAGACCATTTACTAGCACAAATATCCATGTTTTTGGGCCATGTACGTGATATGCTATTCTCGAAAGTGCCTCAAAGATCCATGTAAACACTGTGTTGAATTATACACGACTTTATTCATATATATTAAAGGATTACGATTGCAGCTTGTGTTTCAGGCGGTGCACGGTGCTGTGAACTCATACAAGGATAAAATCCGTATCAAAAGCAGTTTTATGAAATGTAACTAACATTTTTAAGTGTTTCCTGGTGAACTAAACAGAGTTTAAGGTGCTGCTCACAAGCGACACCTGCCGTTCAAATGAGAAATTTCAGCGATTTCTGTGAATTTCAGAGACAGTTCTCTGGATCTTCCACACGGTGGCGCTGACGTCACATTTAGAAAGGGCGGGAAACTGCCGTATGCAGGCTGGACGGGGAGGAAGAATACGTTAAAGCAGGTGGAACAAACGTTTACATTATATGGGGGTCATCATGTTCTTCCAGAACATTCAGCAGAGATGAACAAACTGTTCAACACATTATTCATGCAATAAAAAATAAACAGATAAACAGATAAAAGATAAACAGATAAACAGTTGCTAGTGCTGCAGTTTAATTAATACTTTCATGAAATGTAGGGCTAATCAACATACTTTAAAACTATAAAGATTTACAACTTTAATTTTCATAATAAATTCCTTTCAATTGAACTGAGTAATTTACAACAAAATTTCATTTAAATAATTAAATAAATATTTTAATTAATTTAATTTCAATGTTCAGGCCGAATGACCCTCCACACGAACATTAATTGTGTCTTCATCACTTGTAGTGAAATGAACAAAACTGGGAAGATTTCTTTGGTTTGAGGAGGATTAGTCATGTGTGTGTGTGTGTTTGTGTGTGTGTGTGTACATGCGTGTCAGATTATGACTCATTATATAAGGGCCCTCAGGAATGTGAGCATTAACACACACACACACATATATACACACACTCTGGTTGAACTCCACACATACACACTCACACACACACACACACACACACACACACACACTGGTTGAACACACACACACATTTGCATGTATAGTGTTATTGTCAGTACATTCACACTAATGGCGTGTTCATGTCAGGCATACTGAAGATATTCTGTGAAGTCTTGTGCATGTAGATCTTATGCTTGAGATTTACACAATTTGTAATTGGTTTTTTAAGTTGTACAAAGTTTAAAAGACCCTTTTTTCAGAGGTTCCTACAGAATTATGCTTTTGCAGGAAAGAGAGCTGCAATATAATATATATATTATATAATAAATATATAATAAAATATATATTTGTAACATATTTTATTGTTTCATTTTGTATTGAATTGAAAATGTGTTTCCTTGACGACACGTTGTCCTACACTGTAAATATAAATATCTTACTGTGTGTTTTTGTGTTGTTTTCCAGTGATATTATATAAACATTCAAAACAACATTTTGGTATTCTGAAATATCTCACATAATGTAGTATTGCTAATGCGTGATGTAAAGGGGTTTTTTACCATATTGGCAAATGATCATTTTAACCCCATCTAGCGTTGGCTGTAATCCAATTACAAAGTAATTAGTTACTGTAATCTAATTACTTTTAAGTCTAAAAGTAATGTAATGCATTACATTTGAAGTTCGTGTAATCAGATTACTGTTTCTGACTTTCAATTAATTTACTTTTAAATAAATTATAGGGTTATGCTTAATTCTATATTTATTTATTTTTCTCCCAATTTTGGAATGCCCAATTCCCACTACTTAGTAGGTCCTTGTGGTCGCGCGGTCACGTGGTCGCGCGGTCAATCCGCGCATCTTATCATGTGACTCGTTCTGCATGACACCGCGGAGACTCACAGCATGTGGAGACTCATGCTACTCTCCACGATCCACACACAACTCACCACACGCCCCATTGAGAGAACCACTAATCACCACCACGAGGAGGTTACCCCATGTGACGCTACCCTCCCTAGCAACCGGGACAATTTGGTTACCCCATGTGACTCTACCCTCCCTAGCAACCAGGACAATTTGGTTACCCCATGTGACTCTACCCTCCCTAGCAACCGGGACAATTTGGTTACCCCATGTGACTCTACCCTCCCTAGCAACCAGGACAATTTGGTTACCCCATGTGACTCTACCCTCCCTAGCAACCGGGACAATTTGGTTACCCCATGTGACTCTACCCTCCCTAGCAACCAGGACAATTTGGTTACCCCATGTGACTCTACCCTCCCTAGCAACCGGGACAATTTGGTTACCCCATGTGACTCTACCCTCCCTAGCAACCGGCCCAATTTGGTTACCCCATGTGACTCTACCCTCCCTAGCAACCGGGACAATTTGGTTGCTTAGGAGACCTGACTGGAGTAACGCACCACTCCAGGGGTGATAGTCAGCGTCAATATTCTGATTACAATTTTAGATAAATAATTAGTCATTTATAGTGGATTACTAATTTTGAGTAACTTACCCAACACTGCCCCATCATATTTTATTCGATTTATCTGAAAACAAGTCTTTAAGGGTGTTCACACTTGGCAGGACTAAACAAGCGAACCGAGACCGCCTGAATAGTGTGTCTCGGTCCGCTTCCAAACAAACTCTGGAACGGTTCGATTGATATATGAACGCAAATGGACCAAAGACGTCTAAATGGACCAAAAACAGGAAGTAATTTGCCTAATTCTGACCTCAAGCACACCTGGTTCTTCTCATCATAGGAGCGATGTTGCCCATTATAGTTCGGGACAGGCGTCGGAACCGCCGTCAGCCGTCCTTGCAGCATATCTTCGTTTGTGTGTGCAATGGAGGAATTCCTAAATTTCAGTAAGTTTCAAGTCAGTTAGGACTGAAAGTAAAGACGTGGTTCAGTAACAGCTCTGTAAGATCTGGCTCATGCGATTCATTTGTTGGCGAATCAGACTACACTAATCGTGTGTTATGTTTGTTTTTGAGTGCAGCATAGTGCAATATGAGTAGTTTTGTTATTCACGTTGTTCACTCTTATATTCAGACCGCAAGCCGTGATGCTGGAAATTCAGTAGCGGCAGACATTCACCGTTTACTCTACAACTGTTATGTGGTCACGTGTATTCATTTTGTTTCTACCTCAGAATACGGTTTCAGATATCAGACCACAAAACGTTGTAAACCCTTTATACGCCTAGTGTTGAACTCTTATGATCAGAACAGCCGAGACGAGCATAAAGACAAGCTGTAATCAGAACCATCTAGTACAAGGGATCTCAACGGGGCGGTACTGCCCGCCAGTGGGTGTTCAAAGGATGCCAGGGGGCACTGAGAGCAAATTAGTAGAGAGGGGGGGTGTTAGGTTACAAATGGGGGACGATTATCAGTCATGTTAATCAAATCTATCGTCATCTAGACTCCATGATACGGGTTGTTATGCATTTGCACAGCGGTTCATCTGATTTTGAAGTAGCGTCGCATGTGAAGGATCTGGTATGTCTCTGTAGGTAGATTCGGCTCAATGGACAGAGCAGCGCGAGCACAAAGCAGGTGCGGTGTTACTCACAGACTGGTCTCAAGCTCTCAAACGCACATCTCTGATCATTGCAGCACTGTGACAACCAGTGAGAGCACGGCGCGGTGCGAGACGCGGAAACCATTTGAATTCGGCACTAGATTTTGACTACGGCAAAGGTCTGTCCGTCGGGGCTTTCACAGCTTACACAGGCAAAGAACCGCACACTTAGGCAGGAAAAGCCATCTAAGTGACACGTAAAGCGACCAATCACAGTCGGGTTTGTCATTCTGTGGTGTTTAGGGGCGGGGTTATCTGAGACATCTCATACCATAATAAAAGATTGACCTGAGATAATAAATAATTTATATAATGGCGTGCGAGACTCATGCAAGCGATTGCACGGAAAACCTTACAAAGTATTTTACAGACATAACTACGTAAACAAAGCAGAATATGCAGCTCTGCTCATGGATATCCACGTCACTTTCTGCAACGTGCCTCAAACCAAACACTGAATATCTTTAAAAGGGTTGATGTCACTCACCTGGCAAACTTGGCCAAATTCTGGGATTATTTAGTCCTCAGAAGCGCTCAGTGTATCAACACAGGCAACTCGTTTTAAACTCGACTCGTGGTTCCACCCGGACCAGCGCAAACTAGGCTCTCGGAAGTCCTGTAGAAGTCAGGGTAACGTAAGTGTGAGGGAATGAAGTAGGGGGCGTTCATCAAAAAAGGTTGAGAACCACTGATCTACTACTAAGGACCTTTTCCCATACTTACAACTTAAAAAAACAGTTCGTAATGATTGTGAAATAATCAGATGGTCCCGGAGTGAACCACTGAATTTTCCTTTGTCAGGAAGTGGAACAGTTTTCCAAACTGAAGGAGCAAATGCAGGAATCTTGTTATTTCCTGTGTGTCACCAGAAATGGTGGAAGACCAGTTTTCCCTTTTCCTCTCTCAGAGATATGACACATATGAAACAACATGTGAAGGAGTTTGGGAAAAAGAGGGTAGTTCCTTAGTAATTCATCAATAGTGTGTGTACGTGTGGAAGTGAATCTGGTACGGTTTCACACAGATGAAAACAGTCACTCATCTTTATTAATATTTCTGAAGTACTGCAGTGCTGCTTGCTGTATGATCCACCGCATACACATGCCAAAAAACATTTGATTTTGCACCCATCAGCGTGTTTGCAGCAGAGTCAGGTTGTTACATGTGTGCCAGACAGGTGTGTTCTTCATGTTTACACTATACTTCTATAAAACAGGGCAATTATTAATAAGTGGTTATTAACAAGTTTTTGTTGTGCATATTGCTTTTGTATTCCACTCTTTTGCGATAACTTTTAAAACTGTTTTTTGTGACATTGATTCACAAATATAACTGGTGTGATCTGTGACATCACATGGATTGATGATGTATGCAGGGCCACACATTAATGAACGGGCTTGCCTGGGCTTAAGCTCCGGGGCCCATGGGGGGGGGGGTCTCGGTATTTTCCCGTCGACGTTCTTGGTAAAGATGCTGATGTAAACACAGAGAGGGTGCGCAACGGCTAAACCCATCCGTGTAGCACATGATCATCGAGTGAAAACGTTGCTCTCTGCGGCCAGCATCTAATTAGTCCATATATTCTGTACCATACAGTGGCCTAACCTCATGACCACAATATAAACAATTCTCAAGGACGGTTGACAAAATTCTAGCGGTATATCATTTTAATCTGTATTTAACCACATGCGTGGATGTTGTATTTTGGGGTAACCAAATTGGCCCGGTTGCAAGGGAGGGTAGAGTCACATGGGGTAACCAAATTGGGCCGGTTGCTAGGGAGGGTAGAGTCACATGGGGTAACCAAATTGGCCCAGTTGCAAGGGAGGGTAGAGTCACATGGGGTAACCAAATTGGCCCAGTTGCAAGGGAGGGTAGAGTCACATGGGGTAACCAAATTGGCCCAGTTGCTAGGGAGGGTAGAGTCATGTGGGGTAACCAAATTGACCCGGTTGCTAGGGAGGGTAGAGTCACATGGGGTAACCAAATTGGCCCAGTTGCTAGGGAGGGTAGAGTAATGTGGGGTAACCAAATTGACCCGGTTGCTAGGGAGGGTAGACTCACATGAGGTAACCAAATTGACCCGGTTGCTAGGGAGGGTAGAGTCATGTGGGGTAACCAAATTGGCCCAGTTGCAAGGGAGGGTAGAGTCACATGGGGTAACCAAATTGACCCGGTTGCTAGGGAGGGTAGAGTCACATGAGGTAACCAAATTGACCCGGTTGCTAGGGAGGGTAGAGTCATGTGGGGTAACCAAATTGACCCGGTTGCTAGGGAGGGTAGAGTCACATGAGGTAACCAAATTGACCCGGTTGCTAGGGAGGGTAGAGTCATGTGGGGTAACCAAATTGACCCGGTTGCTAGGGAGGGTAGAGTCACATGGGGTAACCAAATTGACCCGGTTGCTAGGGAGGGTAGAGTCACATGAGGTAACCAAATTGACCCGGTTGCTAGGGAGGGTAGACTCACATGAGGTAACCAAATTGACCCGGTTGCTAGGGAGGGTAGAGTCACATGAGGTAACCAAATTGACCCGGTTGCTAGGGAGGGTAGAGTCACATGAGGTAACCAAATTGACCCGGTTGCTAGGGAGGGTAGACTCACATGAGGTAACCAAATTGACCCGGTTGCTAGGGAGGGTAGAGTCACATGAGGTAACCAAATTGACCCGGTTGCTAGGGAGGGTAGAGTCACATGAGGTAACCAAATTGACCCGGTTGCTAGGGAGGGTAGAGTCACATGAGGTAACCAAATTGACCCGGTTGCTAGGGAGGGTAGAGTCACATGGGGTAACCAAATTGGCCCAGTTGCTAGGGAGGGTAGAGTCATGTGGGGTAACCAAATTGACCTGGTTGCTAGGGAGGGTAGACTCACATGAGGTAACCAAATTGACCCGGTTGCTAGGGAGGGTAGAGTCATGTGGGGTAACCAAATTGACCCGGTTGCTAGGGAGGGTAGACTCACATGAGGTAACCTCCTCGTGGTCACTATAATGTGGTTCTCGCTCTCGGTGGGGCGTGTGGTGAGTTGTGTGTGGATGCTGCGGAGAATAGCGTGAAGCCTCCACATGTGCTACGTCTCCACGGTAACGACACGCTCAACGAGTCACGTGATAAGATGCGCGGATTGACGGTCTCAGACGCGGAGGCAACTGAGATTCGTCCTCCGACACCCAGATTGAGGCGAGTCACTACGCCACCACGAGGACTTACAGCGCATTGGGAATTGGGCGTTCCATAATTGGGGAGAAAAGGGGGGGGAAATAAAAAATGTTAAAAATTAAAATAAATAATGATAGGAAATAATTTTCACATAATAAACACTCATATAATATATATATATATATATATATATATATATATATATATATATATATCTTTATTTACATTAGCATAGTTTTACCCATGTCTTAATTTGTATTCATAGTTTAATATTGAATGTCAAGACTAAACCAATAAAATCTAGATATAAAATACATTTGAAAAGTACCAAAAATAAACGATGATGGCCTGGTAAAAAGTTTCCAATTTTGTTATAATGAGACCTTCATATAACTAAAGGGAAAAAAAGTTTCAATCTGTTAGTTTTAATAAACAAAGTAACTCTTGGGACATGAAAGTGTCCAAAGTTTGAAGAAACACCCATTTACATTTAACGAGTAGCTGAAGCAGTAAAGAAGACAGCAAGACACAGACAAGGAGAGTTATTATTATTATTATTATTATTATTATTATTAAATATTAAGTGCAATAAAATCCAAATACAGAATTCATCAGATGTGTCACGGGTTTCTGCATATCAGCTTTTTAAATGTGGCTCATCTGACCAGAATTTCGATTTAAATCTATTCATGTTATTAAAATGTATTTTACATCCATGCCTAACCAAAATAGAGCTAAAGGTCTTGAATGTTCCTCAGAGAGGTTTCAAGGTAAAGTCACTGACTCGTTGTTTTCCGATCGGCCTCTCTGGAGGATTGAAAAGGGACATTTGATCCTCTTCATCAGTTCAATCTGACTAAAGCAGTTACGGGAAAATGTTTCAGACCAGTAACCCCCCTTCATTCTCCTGTAGATTTATAGCGGCCTGTTTAATAAAACAATAGAGGATTGTTTGGTAGTGTTGTATCTGATCGAGCAGCAGCCTCCAGCTATAACCGCGGGAATGCTTGAAAACAGATCCGACCCGCGGCAGCGTTCACAAACTCTCTGCGGGTGACAGTCTACAGCGCTGTTGTGTGGTCGGGTTTCTTTGGAAGCAAGTTCCTTATAAAACCACACAAACATTCACACTAACTCCTGTAAATATGCACCCAATCCACAAATAAACCAAAACACTTCCTCTCTGACAGCGTCCAACCTTCGTCTCTCTCTATTCAGAACTTTACGAGGAATCACAGTCGTAAAACACGACTGAAAGACTTGTTTGCTTAAAGCCTTTCACATGCACCTGCAGAACATAAATCAGGGGTGAACGTCCTGTAAACAGCCCAGTCAGAGTATCAGCTGTGTGGGTTTGGTCTCTACTCCACCCCCTGGTCCCAGATCAGGCCTGTGGAGGGACTCACAGGTTACAACAAGAATGCATCACTCACATATTTACGACTAAAATCCACCTTCGCTGTCTTGGTTGATACGCGTGTAGAGTCCCAAAGTATAAAGAGTGCCAAATGTGTCTGAGTGGGAATGACGGGATAGAAGGTCCATTGGGGATCCACTGCCAAACTGCCCAAGATATGTGTTATGAAAGACATTTCGTTAATATTAATGTCTGCCTGATATGTTCGTCTAAAAGTGGGGATCCCACCAAGTTTGGGATCTCTAAGATTTAGAAAATCAGTAAAGTTTCAGTATCTTTGCTGTTTGGACCCCTAGGTTCTGAAAAGCACACATCACATATTCTTAATAAAAGTGTTTTTTGGACTGAGATTCTGTCAGTATTGTTTTTGTGAATGTAATGGTACATTTCTAGTTTGAACATGTTTGTACTTCACATCTTTGTTTTGTTGGACAAGAAAAACTAGCATCATACCATGTGACCCACAATTGGTTTTTGACCATTGAAATTGGTAACATTTTGGGATGGAACCACATTGAGAGCCCCATATCTCTAATAATTTACCATATAGAGCCTTAAAAATGAATATACAAAAGAGGAAGTTTAATCTGAATATGAAAGGATATTAAGATATCTTTAACACTTCTGGAGTTATAGACACTCTAACTTTGGAAAAACAACACAAAAAGGTGTTTTTTCCCATATTTGGAGTCTCACCATTGGCGTATAATGCAACATGAGCTGCTGACATCAACTGATTTGAGTAAAAGATCGACCAATCTCTGTGTAAATATAAAATCATGATGCTCACACCTTTCTAAGATTGTTTCTTTGACCTGTAGATATGCTCCCAAATTATAGGCGAAAATGGCCATTTTGACAATTCATAGCAGGTGTTCAAGATGTATAAATTCTGTTGATTTGTTTGTTGTATTTAAATGTTTTTTTAAATGTTTAAGCTTAAAGAAATCCTTTCAAATGATTTGAATCAGGAAAATGTAAAAAAAAATGTAACAAACAGTTTGGGCAAATTAGCTTCAGAAAAGGTGACCGGCTGAAAGGTGTGTAGTTTGCATCCCTGTAACAGTTCTCGAATGGAGCCACATTGAGAGCCCCAAATCTCTGAGATTCAACCACACTGGGACTTAAAAATGAAGATACATAAAGGAAAGTTTGTTCTAAACCAGAAACTAAAGGGATTTTAAGATATCTTTAACACTTCTGGAGTTATTGGCACTCGAATTTTGGAAAAACAGCGTAAAAAAAGTGTTTTTTTCCCATATATGGACTCTCACCATTGGTGTATAATGCAACAAGAGGTGCTGAAGTCGACTGATTTGAGTAAAAGATCGACCAATCTCTGTGTACAAATAAATAAATAAATAAATAACAATACTAATGCCTTAGTAAACAGACTCAAAATAACCATCAGATGACATGATTGCGTACATTTTTCATTATGCATTAGCTGCATGGAGACCTGCAGTCACAAGCTATACATAAAGCCACAGTTTTCAACAGCTTAATTTGAGTATTTGCTCTGTTCTATGCCTTAATACCTTTCCAAGCTGATTTTTTTTACATGTAGTTTTGCTACAGAATTGTCCGTAAATACTGATCCATGGCTTTCATTATTATTTATTCTTCAGAAAAAGTATCAAAATTAAAATGCATTATTAATGCATTATTCCATATAATGAAAATGCTGCTGCCCAGGTGCTGTCAAGCT
>JAVLUX010000067.1:1175000-1227500 GCA_032164185.1 Moxostoma hubbsi
AGAGTACCTATAGTATTAAATCATCTCCATTTATAGACAGTTTGTCTAACTGTGGACAGATGAATATCTAACGGACACTTCTAGTGAGAGTACCTATAGTACTAAATCACCTCCATTTATAGACAGTTTGTCTAACTGTGGACAGATGAATATCTAACGGCCACTTCTAGTGAGAGTACCTATAGTACTAAATCACCTCCATTTATAGACAGTTTGTCTAACTGTGGACAGATGAATATCTAACGGCCACTTCTAGTGAGAGTACCTATAGTACTAAATCACCTCCATTTATAGACAGTTTGTCTAACTGTGGACAGATGAATATCTAACGGCCATTTCTAGTGAGAGTACCTATAGTACTAAATCATCTCCATTTATAGACAGTTTGTCTCACTGTGGACGGATGTATATCTAACGGCCACTTCTAGTGAGAGTACCTATAGTACTAAATCATCTCCATTTATAGACAGTTTGTCTCACTGTGGACAGATGAATATCTAACGGCCATTTCTAGAGAGAGTACCTATAGTACTAAATCATCTCCATTTATAGACAGTTTGTCTCACTGTGGACAGATGTATATCTAACGGCCACTTCTAGTGAGAGTACCTATAGTACTAAATCATCTCCATTTATAGACAGTTTGTCTAACTATGGACAGATGAATATCTAACGGCCACTTCTAGTGAGAGTACCTATAGTACTAAATCATCACCATTTATAGACAGTTTGTCTAACTGTGCACAGATGAATATCTAACGGCCACTTCTAGTGAGAGTACCTATAGTACTAAATCATCACCATTTATAGACAGTTTGTCTAACTGTGCACAGATGAATATCTAACGGCCACTTCTAGTGAGAGTACCTATAGTACTAAATCATCTCCATTTATAGACAGTTTGTCTAACTGTGCACAGATGAATATCTAACGGCCACTTCTAGTGAGAGTACCTATAGTATTAAATCATCTCCATTTATAGACAGTTTGTCTCACTGTGGACGGATGTATATCTAACGGCCACTTCTAGAGAGAGTACCTATAGTACTAAATCATCTCCATTTATAGACAGTTTGTCTAACTGTGCACAGATGAATATCTAACGGCCACTTCTAGAGAGAGTACCTATAGTACTAAATCATCTCCATTTATAGACAGTTTGTCTAACTGTGGACAGATGAATATCTAACGGCCACTTCTAGTGAGAGTACCTATAGTACTAAATCATCTCCATTTATAGACAGTTTGTCTAACTGTGGACAGATGAATATCTAACGGCCACTTCTAGTGAGAGTACCTATAGTACTAAATCATCTCCATTTATAGACAGTTTGTCTAACTGTGCACAGATGAATATCTAACGGCCACTTCTAGTGAGAGTACCTATAGTACTAAATCATCTCCATTTATAGACAGTTTGTCTAACTGTGCACAGATGAATATCTAACGGCCACTTCTAGTGAGAGTACCTATAGTATTAAATCATCTCCATTTATAGACAGTTTGTCTCACTGTGGACGGATGTATATCTAACGGCCACTTCTAGAGAGAGTACCTATAGTACTAAATCATCTCCATTTATAGACAGTTTGTCTAACTGTGGACAGATGAATATCTAACGGCCACTTCTAGTGAGAGTACCTATAGTACTAAATCATCTCCATTTATAGACAGTTTGTCTAACTGTGGACAGATGAATATCTAACAGCCACTTCTAGTGAGAGTACCTATAGTACTAAATCATCTCCATTTATAGACAGTTTGTCTCACTGTGCACAGATGAATATCTAATAGCCACTTCTAGTGAGAGTACCTATAGTACTAAATCATCTCCATTTATAGCTTCTTGTGAAGAGCAAACTCAAAACCTTTGAGTGCTTTTTATAAGTCAGAGTAGCTCTAACCCACACCTACAATCTCGCTCCATTAATTTGATGACAGGTTTGCCAACTCCTGACTCTAATTAGATTTTGTTGAGTTCATTAGCCTATGGGGTTCACATACTTTTTCCAACCAACACTGTGAATGTTTGAATGATGTATTCAATATGTACAAATACAATAATGTGTGTGTTATTATTTCAAACAAATTGTGTTTGCTCATTATTGTAACTTCGATGAAGGTCAACCCAGGTGTTAACACAAATTTATACATAATTGCAGGTCATTCCAAAGGGTTCACATACTTTTTCTTGACAATGTATCTGGTGTAACTTAAGCACTTTAAACTGTTATGAGCTGTAAGAGGTGTGATAGAGCAGTCATTTACTCTTTCCAGTTACTTCCTGTTCTATAATCAAACGGTGTCCATGGCAACATCTGATTAAACACCTTAAAAGACATCAAAATCCCTCACCACACACACACACACACACACACACACACACACACACACACACTAGCTAATTGTGAACTGGAAGGAAGTGATGACAGCGTCAGTGTTGCTTTATTAAACAACAGGAAGTGAAAGAGCAGTGGGTCTTTTTTTACATCTTTTTCCCAGTATTCATCTGTGTCTGTGGTGAGGACTTGAGTTTATTGAGTTCACAATCAGAAAGGCTGATCGTAGATCAGAAATGATGGTCACCATCAAGTCAAAGGCTCCTTATGAACAGACAGGAAGTGATGTCATCTATGAATGCTGCTCAAAAGAGGAAACTTCACGGGTGAAGCAGCTTATCTGGCTTTTAAGCGAGAGTACTGAAGTATTAGTCAATGTTTTGATTATTAATATTCATTGATCTGTTGATCGATTAGTGCATTATTTACCTTCAGAACTCCAGACTGAATCTTAATTCACATTTACAATGATCAGACTTCATTATATTGCAACATATCAAAACAAGAGTTTATTTGGCAGAAAGATAACATGGTACACTTAGAAGTCATTGAGCAGGAGTCACTCAGAGAAACTCTGCAGCACTGGTTTGACCTTCATCAGAAGTGACTGAATGTGATCTGAGGTCACAATGCATGGACTCAGTCTTATATAGTGTTTCTAATCAAACAGACACAATGTGTAAACTATTCATTGTAGCGATGAACAATCAGGGCATGAAACATGTAATGTAACCTTCAATGATGATGTATCTGACAGATTTGTGAATGTTTTATATGTTTGAGGAGCTGCCTGTGGCTGCAGGATTGTAAGACAAGTTTTTCTAGTGAAGTCATGTTCACAAACACGCTACAAACTTAACTTCATGTTTCAGTAGAGTGACATTAGCTGATCTATTTGCACAAAAGTGTAGCTGTTCCAGAAACTAGCTTCATTGCTGTAGTCACGAAACGCTTCATTTGTCACATAAAATTGCACAAAATATCTGTTCTTCCAGACCATGTAAATGAACTATTGATAAACGATTCACTTACAGTATATTTAGTGTTGGTTACTGTTGGTGAGTCGGTTCTTTTGGACATCTCATGTGAATGAACAAGTTCACATAAATGATTCACTGATTCACTGATTCACTCCCGCAATCGATCCGTGCAGCATTAAAAGGGACTTTTATTACTACATTCCGACTACGTAATGTAAATTGGGTGTTTTCTATTATTCATTTATATTTAGTAAATATATATAAATATAATAAATTTTTATGTTCAATTTAATGTTGCAAACCTAACTTGTGTATGTCACACAAAACAAATGCAAAAATCAATACAGAATAATGTCACCTGATTGTTATTTATTCTTTAAATAGGCCTTGCTGAAATGTTTTTGTTAGTAATGTGTAGTGAGTACTGGGTAGATTACTTCTGAAATGTAATCTGGTACTGATTAAAAATTACACAATTTAAATTGTAATCAGCAACCTAATCTTTAAGATTACACGTTTTAGGGCGTCTGTGTATCTCAGCGAGTATTGCCGCTGACTATCACACCTGGAGTCGTGAGTTTGAATCCAGGACGTGCTGAGTGACTCCAGTCAGGTCTCCTTAGCAACCAAATTGTCCCGGTTGCTAGGGAGGGTAGAGTCACATGGGGTAACCAAATTGACCCGGTTGCTAGGGAGGGTAGAGTCACATGGGGTAACCAAATTGTCCCGGTTGCTAGGGAGGGTAGAGTCACATGGGGTAACCAAATTGTCCCGGTTGCTAGGGAGGGTAGAGTCACATGGGGTAACCAAATTGTCCCGGTTGCTAGGGAGGGTAGAGTCACATGGGGTAACCTCCTCGTGGTGGTGATTAGTGCTTCTCTCAATGGGGCGTGTGGTGAGTTGTGTGTGGATCGTGGAGAGTAGCATGAGTCTCCACATGCTGTGAGTCTCCGCGGTGTCATGCACAACGAGTCACGTGATCAGATGCGCCGATTGACGTCTCAGAAGCGGAGGCAACTGAGATTCATCCTCCACCACCCGGATTGAGGCGAGTCACTACGCCACCACGACAACTTCGAACACATTGGGAATTAGGGAGAAAAGGCATTTGATACAATGTTCTTACTATGTAAATACATGTTGTTGCATTGTATTTACATTTAAAGTACCTGCATTAAATTACATCTGTAGTTACACTGTTAACCTTACCCTACACTAACCCTGGCCTAACTTTAACCTAACCCTAACCTAACCCTGGCCTAACTTTAACCTAACCCTAACTCTAAATGTACCTCAAGCTCAGTAGCTGCAACTGTAAATCTTGTGAGAATTTTGCAGAACAAAATATAGTTACACAATAAATACATTATATTGTATGTATTTTAATGGTAGTACATGTATGTAAAAGACTCGTAATTTAAAGTGGGACCACACGTGTTCCATTAAACATTAGTAAAACATAGATAATATATAATATGCATATATAAACATATACGGTGCTCCATCCGTGTTTCTTTGAAAGTCAAGTTATTTCTGTATGTGGTGATATAATGGACAGGACCATATAGTCGTCAGTGTGTGTCACCTGACTGGGCTCAGACTGCACTGTAAAGGTTTTCGGAGCATAATTAGTCAATTACACACTCATTCTTGTCATTTTTGTAATATGATTATGTATTGCAGATTACATGCAATCCGTTCCTACTCAGCAGTATTTGTAGTTTAACTAGTAGCTTCTGAAGATACAGTTTTAAAACACTTTTTGACACTCTGCTGTAAATAACCTGTCTTGTGATACTGGTCTAATTCAATGGTTTTTGAGGGGATTTGTGACCACTTGATGACCATCTAAACCAGCTGAAGACCAGCTTGGCCAGTAAATCATCTTAGGCTGAATAAAGAGGGTTTTTTCCAGGAGAACAGACAGTACTGCATGTATAAAGAGTCTTTCTTGTGTGTTCATGTGTTGCGTAAGTGACCCGGACACGTTCAGCTCGGGTGGACAGGAACAGACACATCTCCATCTCTCTCTCTCTCTCTCTGTCTCTCTCTCTCTCTCTCCATCTCCCTCTCTCTCCCTCCCTCTCTCGCTCTCTCTCTCTCTCTCTCTCTCTCTCTCTCTCTCTCTCTCTCTCTCTCTCTCTCTCTCTCTCTCTCTCTCTCACTCTATCCATAATAAAGATAATATATATTTCTGTCTCTCTCGTTTAAGACACTTAATCTCTTTGACACAATCAGTTAGTTCCCTTTATCTATATATCTCATCTATTTCTTTCTCTCTCTGCACTGTGAGCAGGTAACAACACGACCTGTGAATGTACACTCCCGCTTCACGTCTAAAGAAACATGTCTTGTGATGGTGACTTCACTCACTGTTATATAAGGATGTTCACACCATGTTGTGTGAGTTCTGAGAAGCATATTATCATCTGGTTCTCTAAGCCTGCATTTTGTAAGTTGTGTTCTTATAATGGCAAGCACGTTACAGGCCTGTTGTTCTAGAATTTTCCACCAGTCAAGTCAAAGTCACTTGTTGTGAACAACTCAATTTTATCCGAGGGTTTTACACTTACCCACTGTTTTGCTGTGCTTGGCAAAATAACAACAGGAGGACCTAGTGAACATAAGCAACTGTAATTGTTTTGCAAGAGCCCATCCCAGCAACAGAATGATTTTTTCTATCATGTTTGATGTGCTTTCCCTGTTGCTGGAACCATTAACTCAGCAGGTTGTCCCGGCGGACAAGTGATTAAATGAGCTCCTAAAAGAAGCTTACCAAAAAAATTGGCTAGTGTGATGCCGGCTTAAGACCATCAGAAAACTGTTAAAATGTCCAGTGGTTTGAAGGTGATTTTTGGTAATGAACTCAATGATATATGGCAAGAAATGCCACATTTTGTCTAACCAAACTTTACACGAGCAGTAAGGTAAAGTTCTGGATTCAAAAGGTAAAGATGCACATGAGAGCCATGTAAACAAACTTCCTGGACATCTGGGTAGTGTTGAACAAGCTGTGCGTAAGGTGTCACTTAAGTTTAGGTGTAAAGTTTAAACTAAGGGCTTAGTAAATACGTCAGTGCTTAATTTGGCTGCGTCACCTGTTCTTAACGCAAGACTCAGCTAGTAGGTTGTAAAAAATATCTAGTCGCATAATATGATGTTTACCATTATTGATCCAATAAGCAGACTTCAAATTGCAAACAGAAGTGTGTATCTTGTCACAGTTGATGTTCAGACCGTTTTCCTTTCACATTAACTGTTAACGTAATAAATGAAATTTCAGTTGAAAACGATATTTTAATAAGTAAATAAAAATAATAGTAGGCCTATAATTAAAATGTAAATAATATTATTGTACTGTACCTAACATTAATAAGGGGAAATACATGAATATTAAGAAACAGACTGGATAATGTTTACATTTATTCATTTTAATACACTAAATTATTTGAATGTGATATACAGATTATTTTGTAACTGTGCATGCAAGCAATACCGGGCGGTATGCACATGAAAGTGCACCGTTTAGATCGGTTTCATGCTGAAGAGCGACTAAGAAGTCTCTCCAAGAAGTTCATCTCATCATATGTGTCTAAAGGATAGAAGTCTGTCAATGAGCTCATTGATGCCATTTAATCCGTTTGCATTTTTATTCCAGCCGTACTCTTTGTTGGGAGCTTCTGTGAATATTTATTTTGCATGTAGGGTTAAGTTTCACATAAGTTTAATGGTTCAGCTGAGATATTTGTAGTGTGTAAATTGTAGCTTAGTGCCCATTTACTGTGTGGTGGGGTCGACCGGCCGGTGTTGGGGTCTTCAAATAATGAAAATACTGTACATTATAACGTTACCATAATCAAGTATTCCATTAAACCCTATAAATGCCTTTTATTTATCACATTGCTTTATTTAAATAGTTACTATTATTATAATCATATAGATTTAAAAACCGATCAACTGGAATTCATATTTTAATGAAGATTAACGTGAGCTGCAGGTGAACGCTTTTCTCAGCCACAGTTTTGAGTCACCACCTTCCTTTATTGGATAAAATCCCGCTCAGCTGGAGTGCATTTACTCAACGAGACACCTGTGAGACATTCAGAGACTCAGTGATACAGACGGCACATCACTTCTCACATAGTCCCTATGACAACATAACATCTGTCAGACAGAAAGCACAGCATCACTGACGTACCTGCACAGGTGAGAGCTGCTGGCTATAATAACTCATGTTCAGTGTGTGTGTGTGTGTGTGTGTGTGTGATTACTCTGACACACCTGAGCAAAGTTGAGAGTTCTTGGGCATTTTATAGATTACATCTGTTTGTCTGCATGCCTAAAGAACTAGACAGCGAAATGTTATTGCTCAGCGGTGGTTCTTTCATAGCTCAGGTGACAGTTATATTTGATTTCAATTTCAAGTTTGAATCAGATAATTAAGGATCCAACCACTGCAGGTAATGGAAGCTTATTGTGCTTTACTGATTTTCTTCTTCTTTTTCTGTTCTAAAGGTCTCTGGGCTGCAAACACCTTTAGAGACACCAAATTTGGCAGGATGGTCCTAAATCCCCCCTTCTACTCAGGTGCACACACACGCCCATGCAACCCTAGGTGGCGCTATAATGCTCTTTTTTTGCTAATATCACAGCAATCATATGAATTGTCCACTGAATTTCTGGCCATTCTGATTTTTCGAAAAACCTCCATCTTGGCTGTTGGTCCAATTGACCAGAAATTTTGACAAAATTTTTATCAACTGAATTTTGATTGATCAAATAATGAATATAGAAGATATAGAAGAAGATATGGGTTGATACATGAATTGAGCTATGGCCAAAAAAATGGTCTTATATCCTCTAAATGATTAGATTAATTATGAGTGTCTGAATGCATGGTTTTTCGGGAAAATGGCAGATGTAACACCTACAAAGAAATAAAATTACTTGACAGATCTGTTCCTTCAAAATTGGCAATTATGGTCATTTTTCTCTACTTACAATTGCCACGTGCAACTATATTTCTTCTAAAACCCTTACACAATGAGTGTGAATATATGCACACCAATACATTGATAATTCCCCAAAATCAATTTACACAATATTTATGTGAGATTTGAAATAATCCCATTATTCTCTGTTTTTGATTTAAATCTGTGAAGAGGCATGTGCACAACATTGCGTACATTGAATAAGCTGGTAAAAATGCCGGTAAAGGTGTTTACATGCAGTGCAAAATCAGTGTAATGGCGAAATGTTTATAGCGATATGACATGAAATGACCTTGGGCTGTTTAATGCGTTTACATTACTGTATTGCTGTCAGAATGTGCATGTAAACATGCTCAGTTATCTGCATTGCTATTCAGCTATTCAGCGCAATCAGTGTAATTTCAATTTCCAAACAAATTATTCTGAATTGGTTCTATTGAATCTTCACCACATAACAAACAAGGCTACCTCCTGAACAAATTATGCAAATCAGCTGATTCATTTTAGTGCATCAAAAACGTACTTAAATGATTCGTTCACCCAAATATTAAAATTCTCTCATGATCTCAGCTTTCTAATGACCCCTAGATTGAGCTTGTAGTCCACTCAGAGGACGAGATATTCAATGTAATAATGAGGGTGTTGCTTGAACTGAACATTAGACTGAATGTCTATGGACGAGCACATCTGTGAGGGGTGAAATGTGTTAGAGCGCCACCTATATGTATATATGATGAAAGGTGATAGAGAGAAAAATATTTTTTCCAGTGCTTTCTGCCATGTGGTGGAATAAAATGAGACTTTTCCAAGTGAGGTCGAGTGAACAGAACCAGAATTACATGTTACAAATGTAGGACAAAAAAACATTTCTGTTTATCATAAGATTATAAACATTTATTTTTTACTTTTATTTATTTATTTATGAATATTTGTAGTCTTTTTTTTATTTTATTTGGGGGGTTCTCTCTTTTTGAAATGAGTCCACAGTATGTGTGAACGGTGAGCTTTTAAAATCACGTGTGGCAGCCGAAAAATGCAGCAGAGTTTAAGGGGTTTTCATTCTGGACTGACTTTTCTGGCTCTTTTCGTCAGATCTTTACTGTGTGATTTTCCATTAGTGCAGCTGTAAGCGTCGAGTCAAGACAGGAAGTGCTCTAATGGCTTCCCTGTGTGCCTTTATTGTGTCTTAATGCAGCACGTTTATGGAGAAATCAATGAAAAATCTCACCCGCTAATTCAGTAACTGTCCACGAGCAGCTGATATTGACCACAGAGTCAGACTGATGTATTGACTTTCACAAAACTTTAAAAGAGAGAGGTGACAAATATCATGTCTGATTCTAAAAAAATGAGTTCAAAGGTCAAGTTTATGAGGGTTAAAACCAGCTGACCCTGCAGGAGTTATTTAGATCATGTCTGTGATGTTGGATCATGTGAAACTTCAAACAAAACAAAAATATTGTCACTCTTTCATGGAGGATAACAGATGTTAGGAATAAAAGTCTCGGTCACCATTCACTTCCATTGCATGGTCTGTTGTGAGCACATTTATGACCATGTTCATTCCTGGGAATGTGTTATTGCAGCACATCCCTTTTATTGATTGAGAAATTATGAACTTTAATATCTCCATGGCAACAGAGGAATCGTTCTGTTGTTACTAGAATGTGATGGAATAATCACCTTCAATTCCAGAACACAACCGAAGTTGTTTTACATTTATGATCCTTCATTTTTTGAAACGATCTATTCATCTAGTCTCTGTCTCTCTCTGAGCATCTCTGCATCTTTCTGGCTTTTAATATTTTAATGCTCTGGTCGAGTCTCAAGCTGATGTGTGTCAGACTCTTGCTGACTCTTCATTTTGTAGATTTTCAGGAAATTCTCCCGCTGTCAGGATGACACTGTAAGCACATCCTTGAAAAATGTTCCTGTAGTCAGATCTGCTGTAGGATAAACATACTGATTAAATGTAGAGCTTGAATGCACTTTAAGAAAGAGAGTTTGACAACACTAAAGCCCCGATATGATCAGTAGAACCCATTATAATCAATGATGCCGTCTATACCAGACACAGCAGTCAAAATCAGTAGAACCCATTATAATCAATGATGCCGTCTATACCGGACACGACAGTCAAAATCAGTGGAACCCATTATAATCAATGATGCTCTCTATACCGGACACCAGAGTCAAAATAACTACAACCCATTATAATCAATGATGCCGTCTATACCAGACACAACAGTCAAAATCAGTAGAACCCATTATAATCAATGATGCCGTCTATACCAGACACAACAGTCAAAATCAGTAGAACCCATTATAATCAATGATGCCGTCTATACCGGACACGACAGTCAAAATCAGTGGAACCCATTATAATCAATGATGCCGTCTATACCAGACACCAGAGTCAAAATCAGCAGAACCCTTTATAATCAATGATGCCGTCTATACCGGACACGACAGTCAAAATCAGTGGAACCCATTATAATCAATGATGCCGTCTATACCGGACACGACAGTCAAAATCAGTGGAACCCATTATAATCAATGATGCTCTCTATACCGGACACCAGAGTCAAAATAACTACAACCCATTATAATCAATGATGCCGTCTATACCAGACACAACAGTCAAAATCAGTAGAACCCATTATAATCAATGATGCCGTCTATACCAGACACAACAGTCAAAATCAGTAGAACCCATTATAATCAATGATGCCGTCTATACCAGACACAACAGTCAAAATCAGTAGAACCCATTATAATCAATGATGCCGTCTATACCAGACACAACAGTCAAAATCAGTAGAACCCATTATAATCAATGATGCCGTCTATACCAGACACAACAGTCAAAATCAGTAGAACCCATTATAATCAATGATGCCGTCTATACCGGACACAACAGTCAAAATCAGTAGAACCCATTATAATCAATGATGCTGTCTATACCAGACACGACAGTCAAAATCAGTAGAACCCATTATAATCAATGATGCGGTCTATACCGGACACGACAGTCAAAATCAGCAGAACCCATTATAATCAATGATGCCGTCTATACCGGACACGACAGTCAAAATCAGCAGAACCCATTATAATCAATGATGCCGTCTATACCGGACACGACAGTCAAAATCAGGAGAACCCATTATAATCAATGATGCCGTCTATACCGGACACGACAGTCAAAATCAGTAGAACCCATTATAATCAATGATGCCGTCTATACCAGACACAACAGTCAAAATCAGTAGAACCCATTATAATCAATGATGCCGTCTATACCAGACACAACAGTCAAAATCAGTGGAACCCATTATAATCAATGATGCCGTCTATACCAGACACAACAGTCAAAATCAGTAGAACCCATTATAATCAATGATGCAGTCTATACCGGACACAACAGTCAAAATCAGTAGAATCCATTATAATCAATGATGCGGTCTATACCAGACACAACAGTCAAAATCAGTAGAACCCATTATAATCAATGATGCCGTCTACACCAGACACAACAGTCAAAATCAGTAGAACCCATTATAATCAATGATGCAGTCTATACCGGACACAACAGTCAAAATCAGTAGAACCCATTATAATCAATGATGCGGTCTATACCAGACACAACAGTCAAAATCAGTAGAACCCATTATAATCAATGATGCCGTCTACACCAGACACAACAGTCAAAATCAGTAGAACCCATTATAATCAATGATGCCGTCTATACCGGACACGACAGTCAAAATCAGTAGAACCCATTATAATCAATGATGCCGTCTATACCGGACACGACAGTCAAAATCAGCAGAACCCATTATAATCAATGATGCGGTCTATACCGGACACCAGAGTCAAAATCAGCAGAACCCATTATAATCAATAATGCGGTCTATACCGGACACGACAGTCAAAATCAGTAGAACCCATTATAATCAATGATGCCGTCTATACCGGACACGACAGTCAAAATCAGTAGAACCCATTATAATCAATGATGCTCTCTATACCGGACACCAGAGTCAAAATAACTACAACCCATTATAATCAATGATGCCGTCTATACCAGACACAACAGTCAAAATCAGTAGAACCCATTATAATCAATGATGCCGTCTATACCAGACACAACAGTCAAAATCAGTAGAACCCATTATAATCAATGATGCCGTCTATACCAGACACAACAGTCAAAATCAGTAGAACCCATTATAATCAATGATGCCGTCTACACCAGACACAACAGTCAAAATCAGTAGAACCCATTATAATCAATGATGCCGTCTATACCAGACACAACAGTCAAAATCAGTAGAACCCATTATAATCAATGATGCCGTCTATACCAGACACAACAGTCAAAATCAGTAGAACCCATTATAATCAATGATGCGGTCTATACCGGACACGACAGTCAAAATCAGTAGAACCCATTATAATCAATGATGCCGTCTATACCGGACACGACAGTCAAAATCAGTAGAACCCATTATAATCAATGATGCCGTCTATACCGGACACGACAGTCAAAATCAGTAGAACCCATTATAATCAATGATGCGGTCTATACCGGACACCAGAGTCAAAATCAGTAGAACCCATTATAATCAATGATGCTGTCTATACCGGACACAACAGTCAAAATCAGTAGAACCCATTATAATCAATGATGCTGTCTATACCGGACACAACAGTCAAAATCAGTAGAACCCATTATAATCAATGATGCTGTCTATACCGGACACAACAGTCAAAATCAGTAGAACCCATTATAATCAATGATGCTGTCTATACCGGACACAACAGTCAAAATCAGTAGAACCCATTATAATCAATAATGCTGTCTATACCGGACACAACAGTCAAAATCAGTAGAACCCATTATAATCAATGATGCTGTCTATACCGGACACAACAGTCAAAATCAGTAGAACCCATTATAATCAATGATGCGGTCTATACCGGACACGACAGTCAAAATCAGCAGAACCCATTATAATCAATGATGCCGTCTATACCGGACACGACAGTCAAAATCAGCAGAACCCATTATAATCAATGATGCCGTCTATACCGGACACGACAGTCAAAATCAGGAGAACCCATTATAATCAATGATGCCGTCTATACTGGACACGACAGTCAAAATCAGTAGAACCCATTATAATCAATGATGCCGTCTATACCGGACACCAGAGTCAAAATCAGTAGAACCCATTATAATCAATGATGCCGTCTACACCGGACACAACAGTCAAAATCAGTAGAACCCATTATAATCAATGATGCCGTCTATACCAGACACAACAGTCAAAATCAGTAGAACCCATTATAATCAATGATGCTCTCTATACCGGACACGACAGTCAAAATCAGTGGAACCCTGTAACAAGGGACTAGACTGGACAGGGGAAGAAGGACACGGTGACAGGCTGGAGAACTCAAAGGTAAGGTTTCTTTAATTTTTCAAAGGTAACGGGATAACACAAAGGTGAATACAAATGATCTTTTTAAAGGGTTGCTCTATCTTTGAATGAGGCTGCCAACGCTGGACTGGCATCGTGCCCCGACTGGCGGTGTTGTGGCTCTTATATGCCGCTCTCCCCGTGCTCACTGAAATTAGAGACAGGTGTTAGACATAATTTAGCTCAGGTGCAAGCGCCCTTACCGCTCCCCCTCTCCGGACGGGCGCTTGACCACGCCCCCTCTGCCACATACCCCCACCGCCCGACTCAGGCCGGGGCGTCATCCGGCCTGCCTACCACTCCCCCCCCCATTTCTGGAAAGGAAGTCGGCGACAGCCATCTGCACCCCCGGTCTGTGGACCACCTCGAACTTAACAGGCTGGAGAGCCAGATACCAACGGGTGATCCGGGCGTTAGTATCCTTCATGCGGTGGGGCCACTGCAGTGGGGCATGATCCGAGCAGAGGGTGAAGGCCCGCCCCAGCAGGTAGTAGCGGAGTGTGAGGACCGCCCACTTGATAGCTAGACACTCCTTCTCCATGGTGCTATAGTTCGTTTCCCTCAAGGAGAGCTTCCTACTGATGTATAGCACCGGGCGCTCCTCCCCCTCCACCACCTGTGAGAGTACGGCCCCCAGCCCTCTGTCTGAAGCGTCCGTCTGTAATAAGAAAGGGAGATAGAAGTTAGGTGAATACAAGAGCGGCCACCCACAGAGTGCGGCTTTAATTTGTGTGAACGCCTGCTGGCACTGTTCCGACCATTGGACCGGATCTGGAGCCCCCTTTTTAGTGAGGTCAGTCAGCGGGCTGGTGACGTCCGAATAATTAGGTACGAACCTTCTGTAGTAGCCAGCCAGCCCCAGGAACTGCCTCACCCCCTTTTTGGTCTTGGGCCTAGGGCAAGTCGCAATCGCCACAGTTTTATCAATTTGGGGACGCACCTGGCCATGGCCCAAGCGGAACCCCAGATACCGCACCTCCACACACCCAATCGCGCACTTCTTAGGGTTTGCAGTGAGCCCCGCCCGCCGCAGCGACTTCAGGACCGCCCTCAGATGTTGTATATGCCGCTGCCAGTCATTACTATAAATAATAATATCGTCTATGTAGGCAGCGGCATAAGCAGAGTGCAGCCGGAGGACACGGTCCATTAAACGCTGGAACGTGGCTGGGGCCCCGAACAAACCGAACGGAAGTGTCACGAATTGGTGTAATCCAAACGGCGTGGTGAAGGCTGTTTTTTCTCGGGAGATTGGTGTCAAGGGGATCTGCCAATAACCCTTTGTTAAATCCAATGTCGAATAAAAGCGAGCAGTACCTAACTGATCGAGCAGTTCATCAACGCGGGGCATTGGGTACGCGTCAAATTTAGACACCGCGTTGACTTTTCTATAATCCACACAGAACCGCACCGACCCGTCACTCTTGGGAACAAGAACGACCGGGCTGGACCAGTCGCTGTGGGATTCTTCTATTACCCCCATATCAAGCATGCCATCCAATTCGTCCCGGACAATTTTCTTTCTATGCTCGGGGAGGCGATAAGGGCGGCAACGAACGACCGCCCCCGGCTCGGTCTCGATATGGTGCTGGATGAGGTTTGTGCGACCCGGCAGGGGAGAAAACACGTCCGCAAACTCCTTCTGCAACCTGGCAACCTCTGCTCGTTGGCACGGGGAGAGGTGGTCTCCACAAATGACTGGGGCATTGAGATCTGGGTTTGGATTTACCTCCGGTCCGAGCTCCGCCCTCTCAGGGACCACCGTAGCCAACAATACAGGGACCGCCTCCCTCCATAATTTAAGGAGGTTGAGGTGGTAAATTTGACGCGCATTCCCTCTATCGGTTCGCTTAACTTCATAATCGAGATCCCCCACTCGTCGTGTGACCTCGAAGGGCCCTTGCCACTTGGCGAGTAATTTGGAGCTCGATGTGGGAAGCAATACAAGAACTTTATCTCCCGGTGCAAATTCCCTCAGCCGCGTTCCCCTGTCGTACAGCCGGCATTGACGTTCTTGGGCCCAGAGCAAATTCTCCTGTGTTAGTTTTCCCAAAGTGTGGAGCTTTGCTCTGAGGTCAAGAACGTATTGAATTTCATTTTTGCTAGTTGTAGGTCCTTCCTCCCAGCCTTCTCGTAAGACATCTAAGATGCTGCGTGGGCATCACCCGTACAACAGCTCAAATGGAGAGAAGCCGGTGGAGGCTTGCGGGACCTCTCGTACTGCAAACAACAGGGGATCGATCCATCTGTCCCAGTTTTTAGCATCCTCGTGCACGAACTTACGAATCATGTTTTTGAGGGTTTTGTTAAAACGTTCCACTAGGCCATCTGTCTGCGGATGATACACGCTAGTGCGAATCGATTTAATGCCCAATAGATCGTAAAGTTCGCGAAGTGTGCGTGACATAAACGTTGTGCCTTGATCGGTGAGGATTTCTTTTGGAATCCCCACCCGGGAGATTATTTTGAAGAGCGCCCCAGCAACACTACATGCTGAGATGTTGCTTAGAGGCACTGCTTCCGGATATCGCGTTGCGTAATCCACTAGGACTAACACAAAGCGATGTCCCCGTGCTGTCCGCTCTAATGGCCCGACGAGGTCCATTCCAATTCTCTCGAAGGGGACCTCGATCAACGGAAGAGGGCGCAATGGCGCTTTTGGTGTGGCCGGTGGGTTTACCAGCTGGCATTCGCGGCACGCCGCACACCACCTGCGGACGTCACCGCTAATGCCCGGCCAATAAAAACGGTGTGGCAGCGGGGGCGTGGTCAAGCGCCCGTCCGGGGAGGGAAAGCGGTAAGGGCGCTTGCACCTGAGCTAAATTATGTCTAACACCTGTCTCTAATTTCAGTGAGCACGGGGAGAGCGGCATAAAAGAGCCACAGCACCGCCAGTTATAGAGAGAAATGCCAGTCCAGTGTTGGCCTTGAGAGAGAGCTCTGTATAGATTGTTTCATGTTCACTGTCCTCTAAATATTAATTAAAAGCTTACCTTTTGAGTTACGCCCCTGTCTCTGTGTCCACCCTCCTCGTCAGTCTTGTGAACCCCGTTACAAACGGGCTATTAGTCGGAGAAGTGTTTTTCTTTCCCCTAGATGACCCACCATGGGATTATAATGAGCCGCTTGGAATAACATTTCCCGGCGGCTCCGTGGAATCAAAAGCTGTGTCCTATTTTCTTTAGTTTGAGTGTCCTGTGTCACTCTATACAGTCGGTCATTTATAATTGAAAAATAGGGGTATGCGAGTGCGATGTCTGGCTGAAGACGCTGACCTTCGATCACTTTTACCTGACCAAAGGCATGTTTGAGGGTTTCGTCCCGCGACTGCTCCAAAGGGAAATCCTCGTCAGGGAATTCCCTGCGAAGAGGAGGGGCGGAAGCCTCGCCCCTCTCCTCGTCATCCCGATTTGGAGCAGCCGAGGACGGCCCCGGCTCCGCCTCCCCTGTCAAAGCATCGCACATCGCACATCTCCCCACTTTAGTGCAGGACCCATCCGTACAAACTCCCCCTAGCACATCTTTAAACGCTGGCCAATCGGTTCCCAAAATCAGAGGATGGGTGAGGCGGGGACTAACCGCTGCCTCCACTCTATGCTTTTTTCCCCGGAATTTCACTAACAAGGTCATCATCGGGTACTTGTGAATATCCCCATGCACACACCTCACCCTCACCCGTCTAGCTGTGCCCAAAGCCCCGGGTTGAACCAAGCGTTGATGGATGGTGGTCTGATTGCAACCGGTATCCAGCAATGCTTGGTGTGTACCCCCCTGGATTCTTACCGGAATCCGGTACGCTCCAGCCCGATCGGGGGCAGCATGCGGTGGATCGGAGACCCGAACCACCGTGCCCATTTCCATCATCGGACACTGATCGCGGAAGTGGCCCGGGTCCCCGCACCTCCAACAGGCTGGCCCAGGCGCCACACCCGTACCTGCGTCGGCGGACGCCCCCACCTGAGGGGGAGAGCGGCTGAATGTGGCGGGGGGGGGGTGTGCGATGCCACCGTGGGTCTCTGCCAGGCTCCTCGCCTGCGGGGGGCAGGAACGGACCCTGGAAGGAAGACAGAGCGAGAGGGGGGAGGGGGATGGGGAAGAGCGGAAAAGGGAGAGAGAGAGAGAGAGAGAGAGAGAGAGAGGGATCGTCCGCCCTCGGGACCGCCGCCATATGGTCCTCCGCAAGCTGCACGGCTGCCTCCAGCGACGTCGGGCGGTGGCACTGGACCCACTCCGCCGTTCTCTTGGGTAATCGCTGGGTGAATTGCTCCAGCACCACCTGATCGATGAGACCCTCGACGCCGCGGTCCCCCACTAGCAGCCACTTCCGGCAGGCATCACGGAGCCGCTGAGCAAACGCGAACGGGCTGTCGGCTTTGTCCAGCTTCATGGCCCGGAAGAGCTGACGATTCTCCACGGGGCTCCGACCAACCCGTTGCATAATGGCTCTCCTCAGATCGGGGTAGGCCAGGAGGTTTGTTGCCGGCAGTTGTTGAGCCGCGAGTTGGGCTTCCCCGGACAATAGAGGTATGAGGCGGGCTGCCCATTGATCGCGCGGCCAGGCCCAGATCTCCGCGGTTTGCTCAAACAAGTCCAGAAAGGCCTCTGGGTCGTCCGTCGCCCCCATCTTCTGTAACATGGGAGGGGGCAACGGAGAATGATTGTCCGGGGTCGCGGCTGTGGCGGGAGCGACCTCCCGGCTGAGGAGGCTCCGGATGGCAAGTCGGTCCTCTGCTTGAGCCCGCATGATCTCAAAGAACCGTCGATCCTGGTCCTCTCGGAGCTCAAGCAGGGAGTGCTGGTGGCTTTGATGTAATGTAGCGAGGGACTGGAGGACTTCGGTCAGCTGGGAGGACTCTACGGGGCGACCTTCCATGTCTATTTTTCCCGGGTTTCGGCACCAGTGTAACAAGGGACTAGACTGGACAGGGGAAGAAGGACACGGTGACAGGCTGGAGAACTCAAAGGTAAGGTTTCTTTAATTTTTCAAAGGTAACGGGATAACACAAAGGTGAATACAAATGATCTTTTTAAAGGGTTGCTCTATCTTTGAATGAGGCTGCCAACGCTGGACTGGCATCGTGCCCCGACTGGCGGTGTTGTGGCTCTTATATGCCGCTCTCCCCGTGCTCACTGAAATTAGAGACAGGTGTTAGACATATTTTAGCTCAGGTGCAAGCGCCCTTACCGCTCCCCCTCTCCGGACGGGCGCTTGACCACGCCCCCGCTGCCACAAACCCATTATAATCAATGATGCTCTCTAAACCGGACACAACAGTCAAAATCAGCAGAACCCATTATAATCAATGATGCCGTCTATACCGGACACAAGAGTCAAAATCAGTAGAACCCATTATAATCAATGATGCGGTCTATACCGGACACAAGAGTCAAAATCAGCAGAACCCATTATAATCAATGATGCCGTCTATACCGGACACGACAGTCAAAATCAGCAGAACCCATTATAATCAATGATGCTCTCTATACCGGACACAACAGTCAAAATCAGTGGAACCCATTATAATCAATGATGCTCTCTATACCGGACACCAGAGTCAAAATCAGTAGAACCCATTATAATCAATGATGCTCTCTATACCGGACACGACAGTCAAAATCAGTAGAACCCATTATAATCAATGATGCTCTCTATACCAGACACAACAGTCAAAATCAGCAGAACCCATTATAATCAATGATGCTGTCTATACCGGACACAAGAGTCAAAATCAGTAGAACCCATTATAATCAATGATGCTGTCTATACCAGACACAACAGTCAAAATCAGCTGAACCCATTATAATCAATGATGCCGTCTATACCAGACACAACAGTCAAAATCAGTAGAACCCATTATAATCAATGATGCCGTCTATACCAGACACAACAGTCAAAATCAGCAGAACCCATTATAAATCAATGATGCTGTCTATACCGGACACCAGAGTCAAAATCAGTAGAACCCATTATAATCAATGATGCTCTCTATACCAGACACAACAGTCAAAATCAGCAGAACCCATTATAAATCAATGATGCTGTCTATACCAGACACAACAGTCAAAATCAGCAGAACCCATTATAATCAATGATGCCGTCTATACCGGACACAAGAGTCAAAATCAGCAGAACCCATTATAATCAATGATGCTCTCTATACTGGACACAACAGTCAAAATCAGTGGAACCCATTATAATCAATGATGCTCTCTATACCGGACACCAGAGTCAAAATCAGTAGAACCCATTATAATCAATGATGCCGTCTATACCGGACACAAGAGTCAAAATCAGTAGAACCCATTATAATCAATGATGCTGTTTATCATGGAAGTGTCCGTTGTTGTGTGTCAACAGTAAATAGATGTCCGTTACATTCATAGAGCTGAAAAAAGCATCCACACTGAAATACACTGAAGACACATTCACATCCAGCTTCCAGTATCATCCTGCACTGAAATGCAAATCACTGGAAACGCATCTATATGGTCAAAGACCTCCATCCAGCACGTGTTTACATACACCAACAATTAATAATAGTGCAGATGGGGAAAAGAACACGTCTATGATGCATTTGTGCTCAAAACAACAAGAGGCAGCAGCTGATTGACAGAGAGCTTCTCCTCTTCACAGTTTTAACTTGACACTGCGTCATTTAAATGCGGCCCGAGATATGTATCAAGCAGTCAAAGACGTATGTTTGTGCTTGTTTGAATACAAAAATAATTGAAAATAGTCCAGATGGTTCCCCCTTTGGTGTTCAGGAATAGTTACACCACAGTAGGCCTTGTTTGTCCTTCACTCTCAGTTTGCAAACTGAACCACCAGTGGGCGGGGCCAAGGGTGTGATGATGTAAAAGTAGGCGTTGATGTTTTATCGCTGTAGAGGCGGTTATGAATTAATGCACCACAAATGACGTAGGGTTGTTGCGGATGTAGAGAACGAAGTGCTTTTACAGCTTGGTGTCAATAAATGCTTTTATTGCATTGGGGATTAAATTGAATACCAGGGGCCCTTGACTGCCCGGGGGGCAGTTTCATGATCCAGTTTGGCGACCCCCCCTCTCGAAAACCCATCAACAATGAAAACGAAGCTGAAAGTGAATATCTTTCATACGTCAGCAAAATGGACATTATAACCGATACATCCCTAAATGAATGAGAATCGAATTGAACCCGGATTTGAATTGACAGCTTGTGAATTGAGATCGAATTGAATCAGGAAGTCTTTGTCAATATGCTGCCCTGTTAACAAGCACTACATACATGTAAGCATGTCAGGATTGGTGCGTTGCACACAAGAGCACAGAGTATTGCTCTTTTTAGACTCTATGAAGGTGTGATTTCCTCACTGGATCAAAAACATCTCGTGCTGCTGCTGCTGCTATATATGAAGACGTGATTCAAACACAAATACTCCATATTTCAGATAACCTCTCACTGTCTCTCTCTCTGTCTTCTTTCACTGAGATCAAATGGAGAGATGTCTCGTTCCATTTCAGTGGAATTTGATTCACTTTGCACAGAATGACAGAATCACGTGACGGTGAAAACTAAACGAGCGCTCCATACGGCATCTGTCAGCTGACATCAACATGATAGAGCTGGAACATGTACACTGTCATCAAGTCTCATAGAGGACTGAATGATCACATGACCTCTGAGTCTTTCCCTCTCTCCATACGAGTCTGTTATCAGCGCTCAGATCTTTGTCTTGCTGTGCGTTTCTTAATCAGGAAGTAGCAGATGGAAGACAGGAAGTGGCTTCTCATTGTTCTGTAAGGCCATTTCTCCTTCCTGTCTTTGCGTACTGAAACGTGACCTTGACCAGAACAAAAGCAGCACGCGAGAGCGAGTGGAAATGAGTTTGGCGATAAAACAGTGAAGCTGTTCGTTTAAAGCTATAGATCAGTTAAACATTCTGTCTCGAGCATGTTGTTCTGTAAAACACAACATCTTCAGTGCCGTTCTCCACCATACACGAGTGTGATCATGACTGTAATGCTGTAAATTATACAGACAAGCATCATGAAAATATACATTTAGAAAATGAACTACAGGGCCCAAACTGTGCAGCATCATCAATGCAAACAAAGCGGAAATAAACATTGAAGCTAAAGTAAAGGGTGATTGTGTGATTTTAGGAATTGTTCATTTATAGATAGAAATTGAGAGTTAATGTTTAAGCAGCAGTTGAGGTGTGTCTTCAGTCTGATCAACAGGAACAAATCCGTAAGTGTGTTTGTGTGTGTGAGTGTGTGTGTGTGTGTGTGTGTATGTAGTGTGAGTGAGTGTAGTGTGTATGTGTGTGTGTGTGTGTGTGTGTGTGTCAATCAATCAAATCAAATCAAATCACTTTATTGTCACACTACTGTGTACACGAGTGCAACAGTAGGTGAAAGTCTTGTGTGCAGTTCCGAGTAACATTGCAGTAATGACAGTGACGAGACATAAACCACTTTACAATAAACAACATATTTACACAACACAATTTACATATCAAATGTACACAATACACACAATGAAGAATACACATACACTAGATAAGGGTATATAATATATATATACACTAACTGAATTGGGAGCGAGAATATATTGACAGAGTGATGATTAATAAAGTGCAGTGCTGATTGTAGATCGTGAGAGATCATGTGTTCAAAAGTCTTATTGCTTGTGGGAAGAAGCTGTCATGTAGTCGGGTGGTGCGGGTCCTGATGCTGCGATACCGCCTGCCTGATGGAAGCAGTGAGAGCAGCCCATGACTCGGGTGGCTGGAGTCTCTGATGATCCTCCGAGCTTTATTCACACACCGTCTGTTATATATATCCTGGAGGGAGGGAAGCTCACCTCCGATGATGTTTCCGGCCGTTCGCACCACCCTTTGCAGGTCTTTGCGGTTGTGGGCGGTGCTATTGCCGTACCAGGCGGTGATGCAGCCAGTCAGGATGCTCTCTACAGTGCTGGTGTAGAACCGTGTGAGGATGTGTTGGTTCATTCCAAACTTCCTCAGCCGTCTGTGTGTGTGTGTGTGTGTGTGTGTGTGTGTGTGTGTGTGTGTGTGTGTGTGTGTGTGTGTGTGTGTCTGTGTGTATGTAGTGTGAGCGAGTGTAGTGTGTATGTGTGTGTGTGTGTGTGTGTGTGCGTGTGTGTGTGTGTGTCTGTGTGTGTGTGTGTGTGTGTGTGTGTGTGTGTGTGTGTGTGTGTGTGTGTGTGTGTGTGTGTGTGTGTGTGTGTGTGTGTGTGTATAACAGTACTCTTTACAGGAACATAGATTCCTGCGCACTGGTTAATGGCTTAAAGAGGGTAATTGTACGTTAAAAGCCCCCTTGAGTGTGTTTGTGCTTAAAAACCAAACCTGTTTTGTCAGTCAACTAAACAAACACCAATAGAGCGTGACCTCTGATTTGCACTCGCTCACTGTTTCAAGAAAGAAAATTCAGTTAAATTCCAGCATCTGCAAACCAGCACTACAGAATATATAGGATATTTGAACAGAATAGAATGTTATTTCATATTGAGTCATCAATATGTTAGGTCTGTTTTGTATATATGTAATGTGTATATCTGCTAAAGGTTCATTTTGACCATTATTAAGTTAATAGATGAGCTCAGCACACCCTGAATTCAAACTCACGACTCCAGGTGTGATAGTCAGCGTCAATACTCGCTGAGATACACAGGAACCCCAGGATTTACATTTGTTCAAATTAAGTGTTGTTTTATGTGTTTATGAGCAAATTAATATAAAGGAGGGTGTTTACCGGCTTGTTATGTTGGAGTTTTGGCTAAAGATGTGGACAGGTCGATGTCGCACATTAAATTCACTGCTCGCTCGTTGAGTGATGTCAACCATATCATACTAAACTACACACAGTAGTGTTCCCAACCAGCATTAAGCATACTAATATTCACTAGTTAGTACATAATGAAATAAGAGTATTTGATACAATTTGTATTTGAGTTACATTGACATGTGTAATTTTGGCATCACCATCACCATCACCACCATCATCATCATCATCATCATCATCATCATCATCACAATCACCAACACCATCACCACCATCTTCATCATCATCATCATCATCATCATCATCATCATCACCATCATCACCATCACCATCATCATCATCACCATCATCATCATCATCATCACCACCACCATCACAATCACCAACACCATCATCATCATCACCATCATCATCTTCATCATAATCATCATCACATCACCATCACCATCACCATCGTCATCATCATCACCATCACCACCACCATCATCATCATCATCACCATCACCACCACCATCATCATCATCATCATCATCATCACCATCACATCACCATCATCACCATCACCACCATCATCATCATCACATCACCATCATCATCACCATCATCACCATCACCACCACCATCACAATCACCAACACCATCATCATCATCACCATCATCATCTTCATCATAATCATCATCACATCATCATCACCATCACCAACACCATCGCCATCATCATCATCATCATCATCATCATCACCATCACCACCACCATCATCATCATCATCATCATCATCACCATCACATCACCATCATCACCATCACCACCATCATCATCATCACATCACCATCATCACCATCACCACCATCATCATCATCACATCACCATCATCATCATCATCATCATCATCACCACCACCATCACAATCACCAACACCATCATCATCATCACCATCATCATCTTCATCATAATCATCATCACATCATCATCACCATCACCAACACCATCGCCATCATCATCATCACATCACCACCACCATCATCATCATCACCATCACCACCACCATCATCATCATCATCATCACCATCACCACCACCATCATCATCACCATCATCATCACCATCACCACCACCATCATCATCATCACCATCACCACCACCATCATCATCACCATCATCATCACCATCACCATCACTATCATCATCATCATCGGGGCAGTGGTTGAGGCTCAGGCTTGAGCAAGGCCCTTAACCCTATCTGCTCCAGGGGCGCCGTATCATGGCTGACCCTGCGCTCTGACCCCAGCTTAGCTGGGATATGTGGAAACTAATACATTTCACTGTATATAATGTGGGACCAAAATAAAGGATTCTATTCTATTCTTCTATCTTCATCACCATAATCATCATCTTCATCATCACAATCACCATCATCATAATCATCATCATAGAGACTTTACAGTATTCATCATATCATGTCAAATGTGAAGTGTGTGTGTGTGTGTGTGTGTGTGTGTGTGTGTGTGTGTGTGTGTGTGTGTGTGTGTGAACATTGGTGTGTTGTTATAACAATAAACAGACCACTCCTCATACAAACACACACTGAAGGTGAAGTTTGTTTTCATATTACATCAGAGGACAGTGATGTGTTTAGTATAATATTATCATTTCAACAGGAGTGAAGATTGAAGTGTTAAATAGTAACTGTATATTATTTTACATTACATTCTGTCTCACTGCAGCTGCATATGTGTTTTATTATTGACACCCTTCAAAAGACAGACAGACAGAGACAGACAGACACAGAGATAGACAGACAGACACAGATACAGACAGACAGATAGTCTGCTAGAGAGACAGACAGACACAGATACAGACAGACAGATAGTCTGATAGAGAGACAGAGAGACACAGAGACAGACAGACAGACACAGATACAGACAGACAGATAGTCTTCTAGAGAGACAGACAGACAGACACAGATACAGGCAGACAGATAGTCTGATAGAGAGACAGAGAGACACAGAGACAGACAGACAGACAGACAGATAGACAGATAGTCTGATAGAGAGACAGACAGACACAGAGATAGACAGATAGTCTGATAGAGAGACAGACAGACACAGAGACAGACAGACAGACAGATAGTCTGATAGAGAGACAGACAGACACAGATACAGACAGACAGACAGACAGATAGACAGATAAAGAGACAGACAGCAGTAGCAGAGGGTTGTTATAAATCTACAGGAGAATCCCTCAAAACGTGACAAGAACACGTTCTGGGCATATTACAACCTTTATAATAGCTTTATAATATTTCTAGAACTATTAAGATCTTTTGCATTGTGAATAATTTCATGACAATTATGCACATTTGTTTCCTTATTAATGTACTGCAAATATTTTTAATGCTCATTTTCATCAAATGATAAAGAATAATCTTATTTAAATAGTTATGTATTAATAGATAATGACAACATTTGTTGTATTGAATGTAATTTATTTGAATTTTCTAGAAACACACAATGTAGTAACAGCTGTTCACCAACTACTGCGTAAACAGTGTCTGAAATGAGTTTTCTGAACTTAAAATAACTATGTAATCTCAACACAAACACTGTGTTCAAATAACTTCTTGAATTGGGTAAACCCAACAAAATTAGACGTGTCAATGTAACACAAACACAAACAGACGAACATATAGACATAATTCATGTTTTAAATGTTTTCTACAGAATTAATATTATTTAAGAAAATATGAAACCCATTTCATGTAGTTTAAAGTATTTATAGCTGAAGAATGTAACTTTTTCATTGTTAAAATCCGTTCTTCTATCCCAGCTTAATATACAGAAATATTCATAGGTTAATTTTCTCGAGAACTGTAAACACTGTGTCTCTGTGGCACTATAAAAATTCTTGTGTTTGTTTTGTTTTGAGTGACCCCCAACTCATGCCATTGGTTGAGTTGTGGGCGGGACAATCTGACTGTTTGAACAACAACAGACTAGGAGTTTTCAGAAATATGTTTTGAAAACATTGTATTGTCAAGCCGGTACTCGCCTCCTCCTTTCCATATCCCACTTTACGTGTATAAATAATATTTTTAATAAAGAACTTAAACGAAAAGACACAAACACACAAATGTGATGGACAGCTGCCCGTAAACTCTCTCTATGTCACACCAGCTTCCGCAGTTGGGCTTTATCCCTCTCGGAGGCTTGATTAGCCTGATAAGGGGCCGGGTGTGCAGAATCTGTCACATTCCTCCCTCATTCTCTCAGCCCGGGGAGCCCCCGGCATGACGTACACCCCCCCCCCCCCCCCCCTTTCCCTGGGAGAGGGCGTGCCTTATGCCCCATCTGCCGGCAGGTCATTCCCGCCTTCCTGAATCTGGGAGTGGACAGAGGGAGGGAAACAATAATGATTAAAATAGGGGGTACTTCCTGTAACAATGCAGTACCCCCAACAACAAAAATTCCCCCTCAAACGGACGACAGCCGCGCTTCCCTGGACGGATCGGAGGCAGTCCTCCAGTCCCTGGCAGCTGATCTCCCGCTCCAGACAGTTGGCCGGGAGCCCCTCCCCACTCTCGGTCAGCGGTCCTCTCTTAACCCAGGCGTGTTTAGCGGCTGGTAGGTGTCTCCCCCCACCCCTGGCAGCGGATCTCCCGCTCCAGGTGGTCGGCCGGGAGTCCCTCCCCACTCTCGGTCAGCGGTCCTCTCTTAACCCCGTCATGTTTAACGGCTGGTAGGGGTCTCGCCCCGCCCCTGGCAGCGGCCCTGACCACTCCAGGTAGTCAGCTAGAAGCCCCTTCTCCCCTCGCGGTCGGTGGCTGTTCCTCCGCTTCCAGGCGGCCGGGCTCCTCCGTTCCCCGGAAGATGGCCGCAGCTGCTCCTTGGGGTGGATGGTAGTGGCGAGAACTCCACTATGGCATATCCTTCCTCCTTCCCAGGTTTCGGCACCAGTGTAAAGGGATTCATGGAAAGGAGGAGGCGAGAACCAGCTTGACAATATAAATTATAACTTTAAACCAAAAGGCACAAACACACACACATATGTTGGACAGCTGCCCATAAACACTCTCTCTCTCTCTGTCGCACCACCATCCACAGTCAGCCTTTATCCCTCTCAGAGGCTTGATAGCCTGATAATGGACCAGGTATGTAGAATCATGACCTGGCCCTGCCCTCCGCCCTGTCACAATACATTTCTTAGTACTCGCTCTCTCTCTCTCTCTCTCTCTCTCTCTCTGGCATTTGATACCAATTGGAGAGTTTTCCCTTTTTCAAATCAACTACAGCAGTCGGTTATCAGTGTCAACTGATCACTCGTATTCATTGACACAGCAACAGCAGCAGTCCGTACACTGTCCATATGTTCAAGGTGACTCTCATACACACCATAATACTCACAGTGACACTGTATTCAGTGTCTCTAACACACACTTCAGGTCTCATTAAGATCTGGACACCTGAAACTCTCCGGCATTTCCTGCTCTTCCAGCTGACAGATTCCAAACGAATGTTTCACCAAACAAAGACATTTAAATCTCAGTGTCTCTCCACATATTCCCACAGCAGGTAAAACACAAACAGCTGTTTCACAAGCTAAAGGGTCAAAAGTCCAATACACTCACACAAACCTCTTAATCTCACTATAACTCATAAGAGGAAGTGTAGCATGTCTTTTAATGCAGCGACTGTCATTTGAATGTGTTTGAGAGGAAAAGAAGAAACTGTTGTGTTTGAAACAGGTCTTGACAGGCACCACAGCTTTTTCATGAGGATTACTGTGTTAAGCATGTTGATGCAAATGTATTATATTTGTTGTGCAGATTCCTCCACTGTCAAAACCCTAAATCACAATCCATGGGAACATGGTTTCTAAAGCAGTTTGTAACACCATGTCTTACTGTGGCAGCGGAGGCGTGGTCAAGTGCCCGTCTGGGTAGAGAAGGAGCGGTAAGGGCGCTTACACCTGAGCTAAATTATGCCTAACACCTGTTTCTAATTACAGTGAACACAGGGAGAGCAGCATAAAAAGCTGGCATGGCGAGCATCTCGGGAGAGCGAGACAGACTAGAGTCCAGTGTCTGTGTTTATGAAGCTAAAGTTGTCTGAAGTCTTTGTGAAGTGTTTATGAACCTGAGTTTTGAACTGAAGGCAGAAAATAAAGAGACTTACCTGTCTCACTGTTCACGCATAATTTAGCTCAGGTGTAAGCGCCCTTACCGCTCCTTCTCTACCCAGATGCGCGCTTGACCACGCCCCCGCTGCCACACTTACTTACTGACTATTAAGGTTGGGCATGGAGGAGGAGGGAACCGGCTGAACAGTAAACATAAAGTTTTAATGTCAAACTTTAAACAAACATAAGCAAACACAGACACACATGCAACATGGCCAGGTGCGTCTCTCTCTCTCGAACTGGCACCTCAGGCTCCCCTTTATCTCGCTCTCCCGCTGATCAGCCGAATCTGCACCCAGCCACGCCCTCCTCCTCATCACACTTACTTCAGGCCAGGGCGCCATCGGTCTGACTAACTCCCCACCCTATCTCTGGAGGGGAGACGCTGCCCTTCCGGCCATTCTGTCAGCTGGTGGTCCACCCCGCCTCCTGTGAACCTGGGGGAGAGACGAGGGGAGGCATGGAAGAGGAAAAGGGCGAGCGGAGAAACAGAGAGCGAGAGATAGAAGAGAGAGAGTAGAACTTGCTCGCCAGCTCCCAGACCCCAACCACTCCTCCGCCCTCTGGCGGATGCCAGCTCACTCCTCCCCCCACAAACGGCAGCGAGTCCTCCGTCTCTCAGCGGTAGGCAGTGACCCTTCCATCCCCAGGCAGGCAGTCACAGCTGCTCCCCTGGCTGATGGCAGCAGCGAGGACTTAGCGACAGCTCATACCTCATTTGATTTAATTTCATTTTGGTTTAAGGAGGGTGTTCCTGTATGCTGGGTTCGACACATTCAGCTGATGAAAACACGCTGCGTGATCATGAGGAAGGATTACATCAAGATGTAGATTGAAATGCAGGTGCGGAATTTATATATATAAAATAGTCTACTCCTCTCTCGCCATTGCTGGCATGCCAGTGATTACCCCTCCACGTGCCAATGTTGGCATGCATGCCATAGGTTGCCGACCACTGGTATACAGCCAGAAATATTTGGAATTTAATGCAAACGAATAAAAACTAAATCTCCCAAACAAACTTATAGTTCAGAAATGTACATTTAATATGAACATTTTCTTTGTAAATATGCAATTATGGAGACTTTTATGTGATGTTTCATTGAAGTATCGACTTTGGCTCAGGTGGTTCTTATAAAATTCCCTGGGAGAAATTAAAATAGACAGAAATGACTCAATTGTTGACCTACAGTAAGAGTATAGAGCTGTACAATTAATGTGGCCAGCACAGCTCAGATCATTTGCTCTTGGGAGAATCTGATGAGAAATGTTTGAATTCATATTGAGGTTTCTGACTTTGTTATCTGGGTAAATCTCAGCACAGTTTGAGACATTGTTGAGATCTCTTGTGAAACTCTAAAGGAGAAAAATCTGAGAAAAGTCCAGGTACATTCTCAAACTACAGAATGTTGACATTGATAATGTGAATGTGGTGATTACATCCGACAGTCCAAGCTGATTGATCACCTTATTGATTTCAGTGACTGCTGATGGATGGATGATGGATGGATGGATGAATGATAGATAGATGGATAGACAGACAGACAGACAAAGAGACTCATGTTTCATTCAAACATTCACAGTGTAGGTTGGAAAAAGTATGTTAAACCCTAGAGTCAGGAGTTGGAAAACCAAAAAATTATTGTTGATAATTAGCTGATAATTAGCAAAGTTATCTTGAAGAGTTTAGATATTCATCTGTCCACAGTTAGACAAACTGTCTATAAATGGAGATGATTTAGTACTATAGGTACTCTCACTAGAAGTGGCCGTTAGATATTCATCTGTCCTCAGTTAGACAAACTGTCTATAAATGGAGGTGATTTAGTACTATAGGTACTCTCACTAGAAGTGGCCGTTAGATATTCATCTGTCCACAGTTAGACAAACTGTCTATAAATGGAGATGATTTAGTACTATAGGTACTCTCACTAGAAGTGGCCGTTAGATATTCATCTGTACACAGTTAGACAAACTGTCTATAAATGGAGATGATTTAGTACTATAGGTACTCTCACTAGAAGTGGCCGTTAGATATTCATCTGTCCACAGTTAGACAAACTGTCTATAAATGGAGATGATTTAGTGCTATAGATACTCTCTCTAGAAGTGGCCGTTAGATATTCATCTGTCCACAGTGAGACAAACTGTCTATAAATGGAGATGGTTTAGTACTATAGGTACTCTCACTAGAAGTGGCCGTTAGATATTCATCTGTCCACAGTTAGACAAACTGTCTATAAATGGAGATGATTTAATACTATAGGTACTCTCACTAGAAGTGGCCGTTAGATATTCATCTGTGCACAGTTAGACAAACTGTCCATAAATGGAGATTATTTAGTACTATAGGTACTCTCTCTAGAAGTGGCCGTCCAGTCAAGATGCATGTGTGTGTGTGTGTGTGTGTGTGTATTTGTGTGTGTGTGTGTGTGTGTGTGTGTGTGTGTCAGTTGACACTGATAGAGAGAGAGTAATAAGAAATGTATTGTGACAGGGCAGAGGGCGGAGCCGGGTCGTGATTCTACATACCCGGCCCCTTATCAGGCTAATCAAGCCTTCGAGAGGGATAAAGGCCGACTGCGGACGGTGGTGTGACAGAGAGAGAGTTTACGGGCAGCTGTCAGTCACATTTATGTGTTTGTGTCTTTTCGTTTAAGTTCTTTATTAAAAATATTATTTATATTGTCAAGCTGGTTCTCGCCTCCTCCTTTCCATTAATCCCTTTATTCTGGTGCCGAAACCCAGGAAGGAGGAGGGATACGCCATAGTGGAGTTCTTGCCACTACCATCCACCCCAGTGGAGCAGCCGCGGCAATCTTCTGGGGAACGGAGGAGCCAGGCCGCGAGGGGAGAAGGGGCTTCTAGCCGAGGCTCTGGAGTGGTCAGGGCCACTGCCAGGGGCGGGGGGAGACCCGTACCAGCCGCTAAACGTGGCGGGGTTAAGAGAGGACCGCCGACCGCAAGCGGGGAGGGGCTCCCGGCCGACCGCCTGGAGCGGGAGAACCACTGCCAGGGGCGGGGGGAGACCCCTTCTGTTCCCTGAGAATGTGGCGGGGCATTCTGTCCACCAGGGGACGGAGGACTGCCTCAAATCCATCTGGGGAGGCACGGCTCTCGTCCATTAAAGAGTGGAGAGTGGCCAGGGACCAAGCTACGTGTGTGTGTGTGTGTGTGTGTGTGTGTGTGTTTGGGTGTGCATGATTGTGTGTGTGTGTGTGCATGAGTGTTTGCTTGTGTATGTGTGTTTGTGTGTGTGTGTGTGTGTGGGGGGGGGGGGGGGGGGTGTGTGTGGGGTGGGGGTGAGTGTGCATGAGTGTTTGTGTGTGTGTGCATGAGTGTGTGTGAGTGTATGTGTGTGTGTGTGTGTGTGTGTGTGTGTGTGGGTGTGGGTGGGTGGGTGGGTGTGCATGAGTGTTTGCGTGTGTGTGTGTGTGTGTGTGTGTGTGTGTGTGTGTGTGTGTGTGTGTGTGTGTGTGTGTGTGTGTGGGTGGGTGTGTGTGTGTGTGTGTGTGTGTGTGTATGTATGTGTGTGGGTGGGTGTGCATGAGAGTTTGCGTGTGTGTGTGTGTGTGTGTGTGTGTGTGTGTGTGTGTGTGTGTGTGTGTGGCTCCGCCTCCGCTGCAGGAGTTTCGGCTGCTGTGCGGCACGTTGCGTTTATTCTGATCTGCTCTCGGTCACGCAGCGCTGATGTCTGTTTCTCTCGTGAATCGGTCTGTGTAACGAACACAAACACGCGTGTCTCTCGGTCTTATGTGGGAATATAGGAGCTCAATCTTTCCGTCACTGCTGCTGATTTTACCGCAGGTAAGATGAAGCGATCTGTGTGTTTGTCGGGGATCTGGAGACATATAGAAATCAAACGTGAATCCGCTTTCACATGCGAACGGAGCCTAAACCGAATCGATCGATATACCGGTTGAGTTCCGTGTGTTAGTGAGATTATTCAGCAGATTTTCTGATATGATACATGTGCCTCACGCGTTATTTAGTGATTTAATATGAGGTAACGTTCAAATCGTCTAAACCGGACAATTACCGGGATTTCACACTTACGGACACCCGGTGACTACTGCGACAATTTCATTGAACCGACAGTATTATTCAAACATTGTACTGTTTAATTAAGATCAAAGCAGTGTCTCTTCCAGAATTTCTGGTTCACTTTTTGTCACCAGTTTTGATGGTAACAGATGAATAAAACAACAGCTGCAGTTTCTCCTTTATGACTGTTTATATTTTAACTGATATGGTTTAATTTTATTCATTGATAAGGAAAGTGTCTTAGTAGTAGTCATGAATCATTAGCCGCAGAATGTGCTTCATTCACATCTCTTTGTGTGTTTATTAAATATTTATAATGCTGTCAGCTGCTATTAAGAGTGCAGCAATAAACACATTTACCATGTTTACATTATTTCCCCTTTCAAAACAAGCACCAAATATGGGAAAAGCCCGCAGATTGTGCCTGGGCATGCAGATTGGGTGATTGGTAAAGAACAGGAAGTCAGACACAGGAGTGTGTGTGTGTGTGTTTATATGTCTTAACACTAAAGAGTTGTAGATGAGTTTAAACCCCTCAAAACGTTCATCACACCCCCTGTGGAACATCTGAAGGGGAACCCGTCATTGTTCACAAGAGCTCAAGTGTCTTCAGCTGCTGCAGGAACAAAGAGTTGCACCTCTCTTGTGTTGTCTTGAGTTTTGACTTGTCAAACTTGTTGCCAGTGAGTCTAACGGCGCGACACAACCCACATTCCCCGTCTCTATACTTGCCCTGAGCAAACACTGGACCTGCAGGCTAGGGCTTTTCACTTCATGGCTGTAAGTTAGCTATGAATGAAGCTTCTGGGTAGTTTAAGATTAAAGGGACAGATCACACAAAAATTTTAATTATGTCATCATTTAACCATCCGCATGTCATTCCAAACCTGTAAGACTTTCTTTAGAGGCACGAATACCAAACTGCAAACTGCTGTGCTGTAAAGTCTGCATTGACCACTGCAGACAGCGCTGTGCGAGCTGGTGGCGCCCTCTAGCGAAAGTAAGCGGAGCAGTGCTGCAATATTAGAGGATAAAAGAGTACAATTCAAATCACAAAGTTTGTCTAAATGACCCCTTCCCAAATTCTGGCTATAAATGCAGTAGTTTGAAAGAAGTCAAAATTTCTAGTGTTCGCCGTGTGTCTCGTTACAAACCAGATGCATTTGAATGCTAAACGCACTCAGCGTTAGATCTGTTCTGCCGATCTCGTTTCAGTCGTAAGATGTGGCTGTTTGAAAATGTTGTTTTAGAAATGAGGTGAATAAACGATGCAATTTCCTAAAATAAAATCTGTTATAGCTCTATAATACAGTACAATATAGACCTAAATTAACTATTTAAAAGGGCTTTTGTTCCTTAAAACTTGATTTTTCCATGGAATGGTGGAAATTTTCATGGATTTGCTCAAATGTTTTTACTGTTATTATTTAACTGTTATGTTCCGGACATTTTTTTTTTTTTCTGTTTCACTTTGTTACACTTGTTGTGTTTCCGGTCAAACATGACCGGCCATTGTAAATGAATATATAAGACTACAAAATACAGAAATATTTTCAGGAGCACCACAATCCTATACATGAACACACACAAACACACACACACACACACACACACACACACACACACTAACTCACTCACACTCACTCATACACACACTCACACAAACACTCACACACACACTAACTCACTCACACACACTCATACACACACACACACACACACACTCATACACACACACTCACACTCTCACACACACACAAACACACTCACAAATACACAAAACATACACACACAAATACACAAATAGACACACACACACACACACACAAATATACAAAACACACACACTCTCTCTCTCTCTCTCACACACACACTCACACACACACACACACACAATGTGTGTTATGCGGCCGTTTGTGCATGATCTTTCCATGTTCAGTGTTTGATGAATATTTAATGATGTCTTCATCATATATGTTGTGTTTGATGAATATTTAATGATGTGTTTATCATATATGTTGTGTTTGATGAATATTTAATGATGTGTTCATCATATATGTCGTGTTTGATGAATATTTAATGATGTCTTCATCATATATGTTGTGTTTGATGAATATTTAATGATGTCTTCATCATATATGTTGTGTTTGATGAATATTTAATGATGTGTTCATCATATATACTGTGTTTGATGAATATTTAATGATGTGTTCATCATATATGTTGTGTTTGGTCTCGTTTGAATCGGGATCATCTGCTGTAAGTTATGAGATGTTATTATCTATGTTATATGAATGTTTCGGGAAGTAATGAGGAGAAACGTGATAAAAACACACTCGTGTTTATTATATTTATGTGTGTCTGTGGGAAGTTACAAATATTTATTTAAGAGTTGGTTTGATCATCTATATGCGTTATAAAGTCCAGATTGTAATCTTTAAAATACACATATTCTGTTCAGATCAAGCCAGTGTTTATTCATTTATTATGTAATTATTTTATATTTTGGCTCCTCCGCTAGCCCGGTATGAGCACAGTTCAGTTACTCCTATTAATAAAAATAGATCTTTTTTAAATATGCAATATCTTGTGATAATATGTGCAATATGAGAGATTTATAAACCATCTGAGTGAGCCGGTCATTTTTGACTGTGAACACAAAATGTGTTAGCACGAAATGAACACAACACACGGGTTATATGTCATTATTTATGTATTTTCTCTGAAATGGCTTCAAAGGGTCACTTACTTTCAATCAAAGGAGCCATTGTCAACTCACGAGCCATTTGTAGTTTCAAGCAGGAAGTAAAACTTTTGTTTGTCACTAGATGAAGTTATCGTGAATAAGACGAGGACGGATAGTTAAGTCTTTAGAGAACATAATGGATACATTAAAAAAATCATAAATATATCCTAAATATATTCAATACATCTCCCAACTCAACCCTTATTTGCATAATAATCACTCTAAATGTAAATGATCCTTGAATTTCTACCAAACAGGCCTAAAAAAAAGAGTTCAAGATTCAATCTCAAGCGCCACTTTCCCAGGCCGCCAGAATTAGAGTCTTCTGTTCACTCCGATTGACCCCAGAACGCTCCGGTCTGGAGTTTCAGCTTTGGAATGTGTTCTCACGTTCATGAAGGCCGGAGCGCCGGAACGTCCACTGAGGGGGTGGAATGTTTGGAATGTGGAGGGCGACTGACACCAGGGTGAGTTTTCACACCGTAACAATGTCCACCCGTGTCTTCACAGCCGCCGGTGAGAATATTCACGCGCAGCGGCAGAAGGAGTTTCACATGTTACCGGGAGACTCTTGGAAGAGGAGCAATGCTGCTGAAACCCGTCTCAGAATAATGTCTGATGTGAACCTCTACCTGAGGCTGTGCATTCACTCAAGCACGTTTCACCAGGTGTGCAATCCGCTCTACAGGCTGCACGGGGTCACGTGTGCTCTGTTATCTGGAACAGGGTGCGTTACTTCCTGTTTTAACCAGCCATGCCTTTAAATACTTACAACACGTGTGGCTTTGAATAGATTCCTGTATCGAGTCATTGTGGAAGGGGTGTTTGCAAACCAGCGGTTTCGATGTGCTCGAGCGGCGAGATCTCATCTCTTCATTAAGTGTGTGCAAGTGAGTCACATCTGTGAAAGTGAATTCATTCTCCATCTGCTGTAGTCCCGGGACATCGCCAAACGAAATGTGTTACAGTCATCAGCTGATTCATCTAGGAGAGATCTGCTCAAATCTCTGAAAACTTCAGCACTTTAGATAATGTTGTAGTTCAGCTCTCAAACCCACAAATTAACGAGTAATCAATTACTGCTACATTAATGCAAGTTAAAACAACAAGCATGAAGTGAACGGGAAATGTATATTTGTATATTTATATTAAATGTATATTTGTGTATTTATATAAAATGTATATTTGTATATTTATATTAAATGTATATTTGTATATAAATATTAAATGTATATTTGTATATTTATATTAAATGTATATTTGGTTTTATTCACAAACGATAACAAGAATGGATTCACAATAAGATAACTTCAAAAAAATATTCTTGTGAGTGTGTGTGTGAGTGTGTGTTGTTTGTTTGTGTGTGTGTGTGTGTGTGTGTCGTTTGTTTGTGTGTTTTTTGTTTGTATGTGTGTGTGTGTGTGTGTTGTTTGTGTGCGTGTTAGTGTGTGTGAGAGAGAGAGAGTGTGTGTGTGTGTGTGTTTGTGTGTGTTGCTTGTGTGTGTTGTTTGTTTGTGTGTGTGTTGTTTGTTTGTGTGTGTTTGTGTGTGTTGTTTGGTTGTGTGTGTGTTTTTTGTGTGCGTGTGTGTTGTTTGTGTGCGTGTTAGTGTGTGTGTGTGTGAGAGAGAGAGTGTGTTTGTGTGTTTGTGAGTGTTGTGTGTGTGAGTGTGTGTTTGTGTTGTTTGTGTGCGTGTTAGTGTGTGTGAGAGGGAGAGAGAGTGTGTTTGTGAGTGTTGTGTGTGAGTGTGTGTTTGTGTTGTTTGTGTGCGTGTTAGTGTGTGTGAGAGGGAGAGAGAGTGTGTGTGTGTGTTTGTGAGTGTTGCGTGTGAGTGTGTGTTTGTGTGCGTGTTAGTGTGTGTGAGAGGGAGAGAGAGTGTGTGTGTGTGTGTTTGTGAGTGTTGCGTGTGAGTGTGTGTTTGTGTTGTTTGTGTGCGTGTTAGTGTGTGTGAGAGGGAGAGAGAGTGTGTGTGTGTGTGTTTGTGAGTGTTGCGTGTGAGTGTGTGTTTGTGTTGTTTGTGTGCGTGTTAGTGTGTGTGTGAGAGGGAGAGAGAGTGTGTGTGTGTGTGTGTTTGTGCGTGTTGTGTGTGTGAGTGTGTGTTTGTGTGATTGTGTGTGTTGTTTGTGTGAGTGTGTGTTTGTGCAAATCTCTGAGGACATTGTGTGTGTTCATTTAAAGGATTGTGGTGCTGCTGAACACTATATTTCTGTATTTTCTAGTCTTATACATTCATTTTTGACCGGGAACACAACAAGTGTAACAAAGTGAAATTAAATTAAATAAAAAATTTTAAGAAAATTGTCCAATTTTTTGTGTTTTCATATACCATATGTGAGTAAAGGCAAACTCAAAAGCTTCACAATTTAGCCTCACCAAGGCCTTTATATTATAATTACCAAATATGAAATAGATCTGATGAAATCTCAAGGAGGAGTTTGTTAAAGTACGAGGCCTGGAAACGGTAAAAACTGAGCAAAAATCTAACAGAAAAATGACAATATCTGACTTCCTGTTGAGTTTAGGGCACGTGTCCAAGAGACTTGTATGTAGATATGGGCATGTTACACGCGTGTCCAAGAGACTTGTATGTAGGTATGGACATGTTACACGCGTGTCCAGGAGACTTGTATGTAGGTATGGGCATGTTACACGCGTGTCCAGGAGACTTGTATGTAGGTATGGGCATGTTACACGCGTGTCCAAGAGACTTGTATGTAGGTATGGGCATGTTACACGCGTGTCCAGGAGACTTGTATGTAGGTATGGGCATGTTACACGTGTGTCCAGGAGACTTGTATGTAGGTATGGGCATGTTACACGCGTGTCCAAGAGACTTGTATGTAGGTATGGGCATGTTACACGTGTGTCCAGGAGACTTGTATATAGGTATGGGCATGTTACACGCGTGTCCAGGAGACTTGTACGTAGGTATGGGCATGTTACACGCGTGTCCAGGAGACTTGTATGTAGATATGGGCATGTTACACGTGTGTTCAGGAGACTTGTATGTAGATATGGGCATGTTACACGTGTGTCCAAGAGACTTGTATGTAGGTATGGGCATGTTACACGTGTGTCCAGGAGACTTGTATGTAGATATGGGCATGTTACACGTGTGTCCAGGAGACTTGTATGTAGGTATGGGCATGTTACACGTGTGTCCAGGAGACTTGTATGTAGATATGGGCATGTTACACGTGTGTCCAAGAGACTTATATGTAGGTATGGGCATGTTACACGTGTGTCCAGGAAACTTGTATGTAGGTATGGGCATGTTACACGTGTGTCCAGGAGACTTGTATGTAGATATGGGCATGTTACACACGTGTCCAGGAGACTTGTATGTAGGTATGGGCATGTTACACACGTGTCCAGGAGACTTGTATGTAGGTATGGGCATGTTACACGTGTGTCCAGGAAACTTGTATGTAGGTATGGGCATGTTACACGTGTGTCCAGGAGACTTGTATGTAGGTATGGGCATGTTACACGTGTGTGCTGATTTTCATACGTGTATGTGAAGCGCAGTGTAAAGCGCACACACTGAAAGTCTGTAGGTGGCGCTATCGAGTCATTCTGAAACTCATATCAGATGTACATTTCAACACTTCTGATGCGTGTGCAAAGTTTCATGAGTTTTCCAGTATGTTTAGAACCTCAAAATGTGATTTGAGAAACATAATAATAAACTCCTAGAAGAACACCAGCGTCATCGCACCAGCGCTGCTCCAGCCCCAAATATTGTAAAGTCCTGGGACATACAGTACAGCCTTTATTGAACAATGTCAAAAGGCTGAAAAAGATTTCTGTTAGCTTTATCACCCAGCACTACTTGCACTGAAGTTAATTCTCTTCATATTTAAACAGAATTAGCTTGTTGATTAAACTCATTATTTGTGTAATCTGTGGTTGGGATTTACACAAAGGGCGACTGTGAAATGGAGGGACAGATTTACACCTTTTTGTTTTTCACTAGATAGCGTGAAGTACTTTTATCTGATTATCTTGAACAAAAGTCTGTTACACAAGACCTCATTTAAATGTGCAAGACCTTACAGCACTTATAAGAATCTTACACGAGTACATTTTCTAATATTACTTGCATTTCGTAACATAAAAACCAGTTTCTCTTCTTAATCATCGGATCTATTCTCTTGTGTTTCTTCTTTCAGGTTAACAGGCTACTTCTGATCTGATCTCTGTGATGAAACACCGCCCGCCACTCTTGTGCAGTTCTATCTGGCGCTGACGCTGCAGTCCTGACAGGAAGTCCAGGTCTGTGTTAACATGTCTGCGTGTGGTGAGTTTGCAGAGCATGTGTGGAAACCCGGCTCCTGTAAGAACTGCTTTCACCCTCGCAGTGCGCATGCGCAGACGGGCACAGCGGGCAGCGCCTGCATCAGAAACAGTCTGATTGCTGAAGACGAGGATGGGGTGACGTCTCCCTCTCCTTACAGTAAACCCACCATTGCTGTCAGACCCACTATGATGAACATGGACATCACGACGGACATCAACATGAACGTGGAGCAGGTAACTACAGTGAGTTCTACAATATCAGTGTATGCACAGAACTGTGAGATTGTGAATTATGTATTTGGCTTCCCATATCCATGGAAAACCTGGAAATATCAGGAAATGTCCAAAGACATTGAGGTCCACTGCTCTTAAGATATTTAGCAGGCTAGATGTTTATCTCGTGTTACGGACTCCCAAAACATGCCGCTGTTTGTTTTTACAAATCACTTGTTTTTCGGTAGTTTTTAATGAATCAGTCAAACTTATTGTCAAATCAGTCAATGGAGTCAATAGCTGCTTTTCCACTACCGGGCCAGTGCGAGCCGGGGCTATCAACTGGCCAATAGCCTCAGACCTCGAGCCGCAAGACCAAACGATCTGCGTTCCCACCATCAGGCCAATAGCCCCGCAGCGTTGCCCTTAATATGCCGCCCTGGTGCCAACGTCACACACCTCCCCATTTAACACGAGGGAAGCTCAAGCTGAGGTATCATGTTATCCAGTTGTCTAGAATATCAAGTTTATATCAGATGTAAACATTAGCTAGCTAGCAATATAAGTTAGCTTTGACAACTCGCGTACAGTAACTGCCGCGGTGTCCCGAGTGGTCTCTCCACTAACAGCGGGACGATGTCCCAGCACACCATCGAACCATGGAAAGTCATTTCTTTTGGCACTGCTTTGTCCATTCAGCCTTTTAACGGATTTGTACAGAGCCCGCGTTTATTTATTGATTTATTTATGGAATTTGTACCGTTGTGCGCTGGAGACATGTCCTGACAAGTTCGGTGAATCTCTGCCTTTGATATTGAAAAGCCTCAATCCCTGGTTGGCCTTGTTTGGCCCAAGTGTAATTGGTGGGCCAAAGGTCATTGGCCCAGAGAAAGCCCTGAAGCCCTGGCACATGCCCTCATTTGGCCCGATAGGTGAAATTAAATCAGTCTAATTACTGAATAGTTGTATGACAAAGTGTAGCTAAAGATACAAATCCAGACGGAGTTTCAGAGTTTTTGGGATTATTAATTAAAAAATCCATTAGAGTAAGGCCTGATGTCAGGTTACTTGAGGTAACACTGAGGTAACGTCAGTGTTTTCTACCATTAGATTTGAAGTGTGGTAGTGAGTTAATGTAATTATTTAATTAATTGAAGAATTAACCAGGAATTCAGTCCATAAACTCTTGAAGTCATTGAGGTGTGGCAAAGAAAGACATGGCTTGGCATTCTCCACAGCATGGGCGGAGTTGGAATGGGTTTGTAAATGCAAGATAACAGACCACCATGCAGTTATACACCCCGATTACAGGAAAGGCAGTGAAACAGACACATATGAACGCTGTCTAAACAAGGATAGTTATATCACAGCCGAGAGCATCCAATAATTTCCTTCTCTGATTAGAAAAGCAAACACAGACACAGGAAGTAATTTAAAGGCATCTGTGGCGTCAGATAAGATGACTGATTTATTATTTGTACTCCGATGAATAACTGTCAATGTAATCGATGCATTTCTGGGTCAGTGTAGTGTCTTTTTAAAGCAGATCCCATTTGGCACGCCTAGATTTCCACTTACCTTTGCTTTGCATGTAAACAACTTTACTAGCTCATGTATGCATGTCTGTGTACGTCTTGCATTGGCAGTTTTTATAATGAGCTGATGTCTGATAGTTATCAGCATTTTGTTTTACAAATAAACACACCAAGTCATCCAAATATGTGCAAATGTGTTCCAGTCCTTGACTTCTTCCTTAAAGTATTATTGGTTTTGTGTCTCAGGAGAACCAGAAAAGCTCTACTGGACTGAAGAAAGCGTTGGATTTGGCTCCTTTGTTCATCAATAGCAATGGATGTAACAGGACAGCAATACAGAATGTTGTTTCTGGGAGGAAGGAATATTCCGACAAGTTCCCCTCAAACATTTATTCGCCCACTGGATTCTCCAAAGACTGCATGATTATCAGCAATATATGTGTGAGTCAAGAAAACGGCTGCGCTTCACAAAATTGGAAAGACAACGGAAACGGCGATCCCTATAGACCACTGGCACAAACGGTCAAGGGCACTTACGCAAATGGAGATTCATGTCTTCACCGAATGACTGAACGAACCGTGTTGACCGAAAACAATAGAGTTACGAGTCCTCTAAGGTCGTCTATGGAGGAAAGGCAAACTCCTTTGGGAGTCGCACCAGGAAATGCGGTTAGTGGAAGTTCTAGTACGTCTACAATGATCCCAGACACTCAAGAAAACCTGATGGACTCTTGCTCGAATCCGAGCAGCACGGATTTGTTTATGGGACATCCAAGCCCTCAAAGCTCTCCAAATTCTGCGAGCATTCCTCCTAACGGACTCGAGAAAAGTGAGCCGATCTACGCAGAGAGCACCAAGAGGAAACGGCGAACACAAGGAGACGGGCAAACACAGCAGTCCTCTGAGTCTGAAATGGAGGTCAACATCAACGAAAGTCAAAGGGCAACCATTACTGTCATGGCAGCTCATACAGAGGAGAACAACGTGACGTTCTACTTGAGCAGCCCGGACTCTGCCGTAAGCACCCAATGGACCCACTTCAGCCCCACGGCGCCCAAAGACCCATCCAGCACAGTGTTCTCTTGGCCAAATGCCCCTGAAACCACTGAAACAACCCCTAAATCTTCTACCCAACCAAAGCCTCAATCTAGTCCCCCAGTACCCCCGAAGAGCAACAACCGTTCACCAAGACTCGGTACCTCTAGTCTCTCCTTAATACCTTTACCTGAGCTCAGCTTCCATTTGGCCCTTCCTCCAAAAGACAGGACCCCTGTACCCTCCCAAGAGGACAACAATCCCCCTAGCCCAGCCCACGAGCACTCGGAGTGGAGACTCAAGCCTCACAGTGCCAGGAGTCTAGAGGGTCGTATTGATGAGGTGGAAGAAGAGGTTGAGCCAGAGGAGGGTACGACCCAGAGAGCCAGCTCTTGCGACAGGCCGGGCGACTCCATCAATGGACCTGCTGTTTGGGGGTGTGAGTCCAGAGAAAGGAGTGAGGGCAGTCCATCGCCAAGCACCAACACCAACAGTCAGACGCAGAATGGTGTCCCAGCGGATGACAACAGAGTGAAAGAGAGCATCCTGTCCGCAGTCATCTCAAGCCCATCTCTTGTCAACTCCACTGAAGTCAACGCTGAGAAAGCAGCTAGTCGAGACCCGGTGCCACCTCCACCTCCTCCTAAGAAGCACCATCGGTGAGAAATAGCTCTAATTATTGAGTGTTTGCAGTGTTAGTTTTCATCGCCCAGAATTAACGCTAAAGATTTGATCGTTTGATCATGTGCACACTCCAGGACCTTGAGTGGTATAGATGCTAAGCCTTAGCCTTGCATCATCAGATTTTTGGAAAAAGCAGATCAGCATATTGGTGTGTAGTTATGGGTCAGGTTTACCCATGCAATTACATGTGTGGGTTTTAACAAATCTGATAACATTTAATTTTATTTGTCGACACATTTTCAGTGTCTTTTTTTTTTTATAGACCATGTTGTTTGTTTGTTACATTGGTTAACATGTCCTCTGGTTTCATCTCGTGATGTTTTTAAAATATCTTTTGTGGTACATAGCAGATACTGTCTTCAGTTACATTTTCTTAGGTTAGACATCTGCATTTATCGTCATGAGGTAATTGAGTTCACAGCTTGGTGTTTTACTGAAAGTAATTTAAATGTAAAACATTTACTTATTGATTATTAGCATGTTATCTTGACATCATTGAAGCTTTGAGTGCAAAGAGTTGAGTGTTTTGTAAATGTGAGTTGAAGACGTGTGCTCTTGTTGGGTTTTTCTATTGGGTTGTTTGTTTGCAGTGATGTTTGTTAACCAGGGATTATAGTGTCAACTGCAGATCCATTCACACTGTAGAAACAGCCCTTGTTCATTCACACATTCTACTGACTTCTATTGACTTATTCGGTTACTGTCAGTACTGCCAATTTACCTTCTTCTGTTTGTCAAATGGCCTATTAAAGGTTAATGTCATGTTGTACGTTTGATTTGGATAGGCTATAGAGCGGCTGTCTTAATGTCACATTAGAGTAGAACGTGTGTTGTTTTAATGACCTTTATTTAATCTGAACATTTTGAAGCCTGATTACTCATTTACTCATTATGCCACCGGACTGTCAAAGCTACATGTGTACCTATTGGGGCGCTCATCAATATTGGGAATAATCACATTCAAATATTTGGTCCTAACCATTGTTGCGATGGCCAGACAAATTGTTTTAAGGGGATGGAAGTCGGCTGGAGCGCCCCCATTTCAGGAGTGGTGCACAGAGATGGGGAGGGTGGCGGCTTTTGAGGACGTATCATCTAGAAGACTGGGGAACTTGGATTCGTTTGTTGGGAAATGGGGCAACTATTTGGCATTCTCGTAGGGCTCTCGGGGAGGGGCAGTGGAGAGAGAGGTATAGTTATAAATGTGTGTGATTATTATTTATATATATATTATTTTTGTGTGTGTATATACTCGTGTGACCACAGGAATGTTTGTTGGGGGTCGGGGTGGGGTTGAGGATTGGGAGGGGTGGTGGAGGGGGTGGGTTTGTTTACTGTATGAATCAATAAAAAATTAATATTTTCATTGTTCATTTTTAAATGTATTTAATGTAGAAAATCTTAATCTGCCACGGATTAATATTTACTGAGTAATCCATAATTTTTTAGAGGGGTGTCAAAATGGCAATATTCACCTATGAGTTTTTTAGCAAAACCACAGATCAAAAAAATAACCTTAGAAAGGTGTCAGCATCATGATTTTGTTTTTACACAGAGTTTGGTCGATCTGTTACTGAAATCAGTCGACTTTAGCCATTCCTGTTGCATGATATGCCAATGGTGCCAGTTTAAACATGGGAAAAAGCACTTTTCTTGTTCTTTTTCCAAAGTTGGCATGTCTGTAACTCAAGAAGTATTAAAGATATCTTAATATGCTTTTAGATTTTGATTCAGAGGAAACTTATCTTTTTGGATTTCCATTTGTAAGGTCCTATATGGTTCAGTCCCAGAGATATGGGGATCTCAATATGGCTCCATGTGCAAATTCTTACATTTGACCCTTTTCAATGGTCGAAAACAGAATGTGGATCACTTTGTATTTTTGGCATATTTTCCGTATTCTGTATTCAACATTTTAATTCAGTTTTACATCAAAGGGATCCCTAAACAAATGAATCAATTTAAACTTAATCAAATGAAAATATAACTATTAATTTTCAATGTATCATTGCGTTATTTTGAACAATTTAACCGTTTTTACGCAGAGTCTCATTGGAGCACGACAAAACACTAGAACTTATCGTGATTTTAATTTGATGTTTCAAATCCTGTGACAACGTGTTTTATAATTAACTCCATTTTTATGCCTAGATGCTCATTTTCCTTATCTTGGGACTCTATGACCAGTGATCATGTGTTAACTGTAACCTGGATCTCTTCTCTGCCTTTAACACATGGAGTTTAATTTAGGACAGGTTTTATTTTTCTCATGGTTTCACTGAGTCATCAGCAGAAAGCAGAGAAATGTTTGAGGCTTAAAGAATATCACTTTGCTCAAATAACCGTGTCAAAATAAACATGCTGAGATCGCCAATACATGCGAGTCGGATTCCAGGTCGAGGTGTGGTGTCAACAAAAGTTCTGTATCCCGGACGACCGGCGTCTGAGCATCCTGACCCATCACGTTTAATGTTCTGCTGCTCGTCTCTTTTAATTCCAGGTATCTGTTTCTCAAACCAGAGGTTTTTTGAGGTGATGTAGAGTCATTTCTTGACTAGTAGCCGACTTGCACACTTTGTAGTTAATAGGACATTCTGTCCTGCATGATTTCAGACCAAACCACAAACCACAGTGACGTTTTCAAAACGGTAGACTAGAATAGATGTACTAAATTAACCAGTCCGTGGCTTGTCTGAATGACTAGTGAAGTAGTTCATATAACTGGGCTGGTTTACTCAATCAAACCCGTTTCTCAGGGACATCTGGATGCTTCCAGAACTCTCTGGAATGCTTGATTGTGATTGGTCAATGGCAATTGTATATTTCATATATTTCTTTATAATTGACCATTGTCCCAGGACTTTCCTACATCACTGTGATGGTTTAATGTTTCGCACGGCAGGTGATTTGAGGTCTGACAGTAATTGTATTGAAACATATGAAAGATGGTGAATTTGGTACAAAAACATCTGCACACCAAGACCTTCTTCACAAAGTTGTCTTTAGTTCCATCTGCTTTAAAGCACCATTAAAAATGACCCAAAAAACTCAAATTATTTGAGATAATCGTGATTATTGTGCACCTCAAATTGCAATTATATTTCACTGTCCAAATAAGGGAATTTTAAGCAAATGTACAGTAGAAATGGCATAAACGTCCCTCTATCAAACACTCCGGATGAACTGGGAACATTTGAGTTTCGAATTTAGAAGCGCGTGTGAAGATTATGTGCGGTGATGCAATCACGGTCTGTGGAGGTTGCCGCCAAACTCCCACGAAAAAATAAGCGCTGATTTCACTTTAATTTATAAATTCTAGTTCCACGAGACTGAGCTGTTTGATTAGCCACGCCCCCTCTTTCCAAAACCCAAAGATAACAAATGAGCATTATTGAGGCCGACATCGTGTAGAAACGGTTGTTAAAGGAGAACTATTGTGCCCCTTTTTTATAAAATGTAATATACGTCTCAGGTGTCCCCAAAATATGTCTTTGAAGTTTCAGCTCAAAATACGCCACGGATCATTTATTATATCATGTTAGATAACATGTTATAAACGCCTCTTTTTGGGTGGAATCAAAAAAACGCTGATTTCGTGTGTGTCTCTTTAAATGCAAATGAGATGCTGCTCCCCGCCCCCTTTCTGGAAGAGGGCTGTGCCTTTACAGCTTGTGCTTCTGTTACTATAGCAACAACACATCAGAACCGATATGACTGACAGTGTAAATGCCGGAGTTCAGGCAGGACTGGGAAGAGAAATCATCCCGGGATTTTACACAGCAACTGCCCAAGAGTTGAGCGGGGGGCGTTCACTGTCCTTTTCTGCATAACGCGGTGGCTCATTTGAGCTTATTGCGACCCGTTCGGCCCGTGTAATGGTTGAATAAGGAAGAGATAAAGAATTCATAGCACTTGCCTATATGCTACCGATGAATCTGACAGATTAAATAACACGGAGACTGATATAAAAGACAACAGTAATATTCCAAGTACGATTGTTTACAATAGTGTTGCCAAAATTGCCGGTACTTCGGTACCAAGTCGATACTAATATAAAAAAGATGTACCGGTGTTGCTGCACTACCTGCTGTGGACGAGCTGCATACTTTAAATCCGGCCGCTCATCCACTGGAAACTCCACAGACATTGAGAATCATTCATGTTGTACGTGATGACACAGCAGAGCACTAATCTACAATGAACCGTACGTCGACTCCGCTTTATTTATCTCATTTAAAACAACAGAGCTGTCCGAAGTGCTTCACAGTAATAACGTTTAAACATGACTGACAGGGCTGTCGTGTGCCTCTGGTGTGTGTGTCCGTGTAATGACTCCGGGCGAACACATCACAAAGGTTTCGCTCACATTCTTCACATCTCTCGCGGCGGCAGACGCTAATATTCATCACATCATTGCACGTTCAATGCACGTATGCTGACATCTTCTCGAGGTGTTACTGTGGTAAACCGCTGCCGCTTGTTCTCACGCTAATGACCGCGGACCGCGGTTCGGATATGATTGGAAAGACACCACCGGGGGGGGGGGGGGGGGCGGTGGGAGGGGGGCGGAAACAAACTGGTTCGTTCCAAGCAGTCAAACCAAGTGCTCTTAAGTGTCATAAGAGCGTCCTGACCCATTCTGAGACTAGTGCAGGTCACATCTTCCTCTTTTGGCTGAATACAAGCGCCTTTGTTATTCTTGGGACACTGTAACGCAATACACTCGACATCATACTGATCTGCTTCTGTCCGAGCGTGCAGCGACTCGTCTGGACTGGCATGTGTGTGTCTTTATTTTGTGTTTCATGGTGCATCAGAGCCAAAAACTGACTGTGTTTCCATAACAAACGAGAACGTTAGTCCGGCGACGGCAGATGAACCTCACAATTACCAGAAGATGTTCGAGAGGAATCCATCTTCCCATTTTATGACTGATCTCATGTGTAAATACAAAGCGGATGTAACGAGGTGAAGTTACTGTATCAGCTCTTTACATCTAATGAATAATTAAACGACCAGATGTTCACAAATCTGCTTTTTCCATCTTGATAAACAGAAGGGTTCATTATTTCTCAGATGGATCCATTAACAGACGCTGTGAGCAACAGATGTTCTGAGGGTCAGTTCAGTCCACATCATCCAAACAATCGTTCCTCTGCGCATCGGTCCAGTTAAAGAAACTTCTAGAGAAGTCTAACAGATGATCGGCGCCTTGTGTGTTTGTTTCCATGCCTCGGGACGAGCCTGTTCCTCTTGTAGCTCCTCAGTTTAAAGATAAACCCAGTGTGAGTTTAGCCGATGCAATCAGATATGATGATTCATGGGGATATTTTAATCCAGGGCTGTAAATGCGGTTTCACACACTCAAATAGAGACACGGAAGCTGTGATGCACCGCTACACGTGTGCAGTTTCTCCAGGGAACAACGCCGTCTGTTTATCAGGTCGGTAAAAGATTTCGATCTTTGTGCTTCATTCAGTCTGAGATTTAATACACATTTATGAAATGTTTTATGTGTAATATTTAGACTGAAAAGTTTACATGATTTTCAGAATGAGTTTTTCTGTGTATCTGAGCGAGTATCTGACGCTGATTATCACACCTGGGATACACGAGTTTGAATCCAGGTTGTGCTGAGTGACTCCAGTCAGGTCTCCTTAGCAACCAAATTGTCCCGGTTGCTAGGGAGGGTAGAGTCACATGGGGTAACCTCCTCGTGGTCACTATAATGTGGTTCTCGCTCTCGGTGGGGCGTGTGGTGAGTTGTGCGTGGATGCCGCGGAGAATAGCGTGAAGCCTCCACACGCGCTACGTCTCCACGGTAACCCGCTCAACAAGTCACGTGATAAGATGCGCGGATTGACGGTCTCAGACGCGGAGGCAACTGAGATTGAGTCACGACGCCACCACGAGGACTTGGAGCGCATTGGGAAGTGGGCGTTACACATTGGGGAGGTTGCATGTTAGCATGAGTTGTGTAGAATAATCTTGATGCACTGAAGCCAATTTGTTTTCAAATAGAATTAATATTTGAAACTTTTGCCCATCAAAAGGTGTAAACAACATGTTGGCAGCCATTTTATTGTCATGTGACAAACAACAATAAGACCTCGTTTGAACCGCAAGACTGCGTGTGGAAAAATGATTTTGTCATATCATTAACTGTCTAAATGTTGCATTTTTATGAAAAGGCAGATGATGTTCAGGTCATGTGGTGTATCCATATCCATAAATGTTTTTACTTGATGTTACACCACTTTCTTAAAGGGACAGTTCACACAAAAATGAAAATTGTTCATGTCATCCCAGATGTGTCTGACTTCTTTCTTCTGCAGAACACAAATGAAGATTTTTAGTAGAATATTTCAGCTCTGTTGGTCCATACATACCAAAGTGAATGGTGACCAGAACTTTGAAGCTCCAAAAAGCACATAAAGGCAGCATAAAAGCCCTCTGTATCACTCCAGTGGTTTAATCCATGTCTTCAGAAGAGATCCAATCGGTTTTGGTTGAGAACAGAGCAAAATATAACTCCTTTATCACTGTAAATCTTGCTATCAGCACTCTCCTTGCGATCAAGATGTCAAGCTTGATTACACTTCCTAGTGCTTGATGCATAATTGAGCTTGAAATCAAGATCACCAAGCAGACTGTTGATATGAAGATTTATAGTGATAAAGGACTTTAATATTGATCTGTTTCTCACCCACACCTCTCATATCTCTTCTGAAGACATGGATTAAACCACTGCAGTCTTATGGATTACTGTTATGCTGTCTTTATGTGTTTTTTGGCAATGTTCTGGTCACCATTCACTTGTACTGTATGGAACAACAGAGCTGAAATATTCTTCTAAACATCTTCATTTGTGTTCTGCTGAAGAAAGAAAGTCACACACATCTGGGACAGCATGAGGCTGAGTAAATGATGACAGAATTTAAATGTGCCTTTAATGTGGTCTCAGACTTTTAGACTCCACGGAAGACTATTCTGAGGCGTGTCATTACAGTCTGCAAGTGCAGGTTTTGAGGTTGATTGTGCCGCTGGATTGTGTTCAGATCATTTATTTTGTAAATATGCAGCTTGGCAGGAATGTGAGGTTGGTTAATTCGGGCTCAGCGTTGACCTTTGTAAAGGTCATGAACCAGTGTGTGCTGGGATCTTTTGTCCCGTGGTGTTTGTGCTGGTTCTTGTGCAGATGGAGCTGCTGTATGAGGTTAAGAGTGACATGAGGCACATGTGTGATACTGAAGGCTTAAATAGAAATATGTCAGATGTGATTAAAATAAAAACCGAAGAATTAATTATGATGGGGTTTTTTGTGTAGAGTGTGTGTGTGTGTGTGTGTTTGTGTGTAGTGTGTGTGTGTGTGTAGTGTGTGTGTGTGTGTAGTGTGTGTGTGTGTGGTGTGTGTGTGTGTGTAGTGTGTGTGTGTGTGTAGTGTGTGTGTGTGTGTGTTTGTGTGTAGTGTGTGTGTGTGTGTAGTGTGTGTGTGTATGTGTGTAGTGTGTGTGTGTGTGTAGTGTGTGTGTGTGTAGTGTGTGTAGTGTGTGTGTGTGTGTGTGTGTGTGTGGGTGTGTGTGTGTGTGTGTGTGTTGTGAGTGTGTGTATGTGTGTAGTGTGTGTGTGTGTAGTGTGTGTAGTGTGTGTGTGTGTGTGTGTGTAGTGTAGTGTGTGTGTGTGTGGGTGTGTGTGTGTGTGTGTGTGTGTTGTGTGTAGTGTGTGTGTAGTGTGTGTAGTGTGTGTGTGTGTGTGTGTGTAGTGTAGTGTAGTGTGTGTGTGTGTGTGTTTGTGTGTAGTGTAGTGTAGTGTGTGTGTGTAGTGTAGTGTAGTGTGTGTGTGAGTGTGTAATTTTTTTCTTTATTATCTCTGTGATGCCAGCACAATCCTCTCTGCTGCACATGACCGCTGAAGTACCCTTGAACAAACACACACACTGAATCAGCGCGGTATATGTTGATGTATGGTTCCCATGACGATAAAATCTCATTCTTATTCTGAATGAAGACGAATGTGCCGTGACCTGCCGCTGTCATGTGATCTTGACCTGACACAGTCCAAGGTCACGATCAAACGGCTGAATCCACACGCATCCCAACATGAACAGACATACTTCAGAAATATATATTATACAGTATGAGGATATTCAAATCAATCTGACCAGATGTCTGCACAAGAATAGAAAATAATCTCAATATAATGTGCAAATGCAGGAAGAGTTGTTCACGGAGTCCCTGACACACTCCATTGTGGACAATAAATGCTGTTCTCAGTGATGTCATACAATGGCAGTTTATGGTGACCACCTCTTCAAGCTTCAAAAGAACACAAAAGTATAATTCAGAAGTCTAATTAATTATTCATGAGGCTCATGATTGTTATTAAAGTATACGATAAGATTTAGTGTAAATGTTCACTGTTGATCTCCTGTGTGTGTTCATGATAGGACACGAGAGCAACATATCACACGGACCCCTCACCACATTGGGGGCGTTCAAGAGAAAACTTGTTTGTTTATAAAAACAGTGATAGTGACAACAGACACAACTGCACAAAACAGAGAACAGAACTCACTAAACATGTCTGAAGAGATTGTAGAGGAAGAGTTGATGCATTTCTATGCCCAGCCTTATTTTTTTTACGAGAGTACTCCAAAATCAAACAGAAACACAGAGGAGCTACAGGACACCTGACGGCAAACGACACATGATAAAAAGTTTATTTTCTATGTTAATCAGAGTTTTTGTTATTCTATCGAATGCTTGTTTTCTATTTTCAGCATCACGCGGGTATCTCCGTCCACTGCGAACTGGCACCGGCCCAAAAACAAAAAAAACTTCTTGATTTTGCTCAAGAATGTCACACATACGAATGTTTTTGCCGAGGTCTCTCTGTCAGGTCTGTCACAATTATTCACCGATTCAGATGGAGAAGAGATGACAGATAATCCAAACTGCTCCGTCTCCCTGTTTGATTGAGGACTCCGCTTCAAATAAATAAGGCTGGGCACAGAAATGCATCAATTCACTACAATCTCTTCAGACATGTTCAGTAAGTTCTGTTCTCTGTTTTGTGCAGTTGTGTCTGTTGTCACTATCACTGTTTTTATAAACAACGGGTTTTCTCTTGAACGCCCCCAATGTCGCGAGAGGGATGCGAGAACTGTTGCTCTCGTGTCCTATCATG